>JAWPHD010000312.1:270000-511247 GCA_037043455.1 Cyrtodaria siliqua | reverse complement strand
ATGCTATAACAAATCCCAAACCAAAAGTATAGATATATACATGCTTACATGCAAACCTAGATCTGCATTTATTGCACATTTTATGGGCCATCACAATTTGGGTTCCATGGGAGCCCAGGATTTCCAGAAGACAAAATTACTTATCCAACCCTTTACAACATACTATAAGGGAACCAATTCCAAAATTTAGTTCAGCTAGGACAAAAAATGTAAGAGATATAGACCTGTGAACACAGCTTACACGCAAAATTTGATGTGAAACAGACATATTTTAAGGGCTATCAGAATTTGGGTTCCATGGGAGCCCAGGGGTAACAGGAACCAAAATTACTTAAGCAGCCCTTACGATAATGCTATAAGGAAGCTAATGGCGAAATTGGGTTGTGCTAGGGTAAGAATTGTAAGAGATATAGACTTGTAAACACAGCTTACACGCAAAATTTGATGTGAAATGGGACACATTTTATGGGCTATCATAATTTGCGTTCCATGGGAGCCCATGTGTTACAGGAACCAAAATTGCTTATGCAGCCCATAAGATAATGCTACAAGGAAGCCCATGAACAAATTTGGTTGTGGTAGGATAAAAAATGTAAGAGATATAGAATTGTAAACACAGCTTACATGCAAACCTTGATGTGGGACGCCGACGCCGACGCCGGGGTGATTACATAAGCTATCTTATTCTTCGAATAGTCGAGCTAAAAATGAGAAAAAGCGGTCTGATAATATAGTTCTCAATATTGAAGGATATTGCACTCAACTAGTACAACATTTTCCTCTTGCAAGCAAAATGTTTGCACATTTACTTTTTTGAGAATTATCTCCTACATGAAGGAGATTTTCGTTTTAGTATTAGAGGTAAATAATTATTACACTAGATAAAGCAATTTTAATTTTAATGCCCCCCTCCCCCCATTTGCTATGGACAACGTGTCTCCAACCCCGCCACCCACGGACAAACCTTACTGTAATATCACCTACCAGGACAATTCTATAACAAAAATTATCTATGAATAAAACATTCGACACCCAACGTCCCCCACTGCCCCGACAACATACTGAACTTTGTTTTACGGTTTTACGGTTTAACCTCACCCCTCCCAATGGACAACAACAATAACAAATATCACCCCGGGCGCTACACCCCAAAACAAACTGTGTCTGACACCCCAACCTGGACAAACTATAGAAAGTTGTATTTTATGATTTAATCCCGCTCCACTGGACAAATAAAATATCAAAATACCAACCCCCACCCCACTTGGACTAGAACCTTCCGTCTCCGAGACAAACTTTGTCTGACCACCCTCTTTACAACCTATATAAGGGTTTTTCTATGACATAAACCGCCCCCCCCCCCCCCCACCACCCACCCAACCCCGCCAACACACACACACACACCCCTGGACAATATATATACAAGAAATCCGTGGATTCACATGTCTCGTCTAACGGGGACTGGACTTCAAAATAAAAAGGTCAATTATGCTTAAATGAAAGTTTGTAAACATTTTAGTAACTAAAAACAATCGAGTTTTCCGTTTGCTGAGATGACATTTAAGTGCATTTGTTTAAAAACAAAATGCCATTCTATTAAAAACAAGAGGCCCAAAAGGGCCTGTGGATGCTCTACTGCCTAAAACGGCTCTTATATCAAGGGTTGTCGACATAAAATTCCCATCAGTAGTTTTTTCAAAATCATTGCAAAAACAACAGGGATAGGATGGCCTTAGATCGCTCACCTGGTAATCATGGGCAATAAGTCTGCTGGGTCTAGTCTGGCATGGGCATTTTTTAATTTGTCCCACTTTCTTCTATGAAATTTAATAAAAATGGGTGGGGAGTGGGGTTATATTAACATTCTAAACAAATATGGTAAAGATCTAAAAAATGAACTACAGATTTAACAAAGGAAATACAATATAGCATTTTCAACAAATCAAGGGCCATAACCTGTCGTTACTAACTAAATCTAGCTGGTTTCGAACTTGTCCAAAATGTCATTGATATACCATGCTTTGCACAACTAGACATCATACTGAGGCTTCCTGCCAAATTTTTTAGAAATCCAACAAGCCGTTTAGGAGGAGTAGCGCTGACAATAAATTTAAAGTAAAAAATGTCAAAGTGCCATAACTCCGTCATAAATCAGCAAACTGGAACAAAAGCGCGATATGCACAACTAGACATCTTACCGATGCTTCCTGCCAAGTTTCGTCGAAATCCAACAAGGCGTTTAGGAGGAGTAGCACCAACAAGAAATTAAAAAAAAATGTCAAGGGGCCGTAACTCCATCAAAAATCAACGAACCGGAAAAAAAAATGCAACAGGCTCAGCAATGCTTCCTGCTAACACGGCGTTAAACACACAAAAAAAATTAAAACAAAAAAAATAAGGAAATAAACAAAAAAAAAAAATAAAAAAAAAAATAAAAATAAAAATATATATATATATATCTATTAAAAAAATATATATAAATAGATATATACTAATAAGTCATTTCCTGTACGACTGGCGCATCTATTTTACCGTACGACTAGTGTGTCTACTTTCTGTACGACTTGTGTATCTACCTTCCTGTATGACTTGTGTATCTACAGTCAGTACACATGATGTAATTGAGAATATTGAGAAATCATTTCAGAGTTCTTCATTATAAATTTATAAGAATCCTTACAACTCAGACTCAACCAAATCAATATTATTTAATAAAATGGAGAAATACGTCGCTGTTATCACGCATCTTACCTAGAGTTGTTGTGCTCAATATTCATGACATAAAAAAAGCCAAAACATCTGGTAAAGTTTGGTAAAGATCAGATGAAAAATGAAAGCCCAATCGTATTAACGAGGCAAAATATAGCATTTTTAACTAAATCAAGGGCCATTACTCCGCTGTTATTGGTCCGATCTGGCTGGGTTTCGAACTTGTGCGAGCTTTCATTGATATTAACAATCTGGTAAAGTTTGGTAAAGATCGGATGAAAAAAGAAGGCCTTTGGCCAGTAGAGCTAACAATCATCAGCTCCAAAAAGTAGGTCAAGGTCATAGATGAAATCCAGGCATCCAAAAAAAAGATGCACTACCGAAGACATAACTATGTCAAAATAGAATATGTTTTCTTCCAAAGATTAAGCCATAAATTAGGTTTAAAACATCTAGTGCATAATTCTAGTTCATAAGAAAGTGATGTAAATGTAACAATTAAAGTTATCTGCCCTTTGCTTGGATGGTCAAGGTCACATCCACATTTGCTTTGTCACGTTGCAATGTACCACTCAAGATACAACTATAAGCAAAGTTTGAAAGCACTTAGTGCATAGTTTGTGAAAAAGTGACCTAAACGCCAAAGTTGAAGGTAAAAATTATAAGGTTATCTGCCCTTGCTTGGAGGGTCAAGGTCACTTCCACATTTGCTTTGTCACGTTGGCAACATATATGTGTAAGAATTGACTAAAACAACGAAGAAATATTAAAAAAAAAAAAAAAAAAAAAGTTTTAGGTGGGGTGGGGGGGAGGGTGAGAGGCGGGGGTGAGGAGGGGGCAACATATATGTGTAAGAATTGACTAAAACAACACAGAAATATGTAAAAAATAAATTAAAAAAAAGGTGTGGAGGGGGGTGGGAGTGGGGGCAGGGGGGGTGGGGGCAGGGGGGGGGGGGGGGAAGGAGGAAGCCCAATATGGGTGAAGTATGAATAAGATGCATAATGCTATAAGAAATCCCAAACCAAAATTATAGATATATACATGCTTACATGCAAACCTACATCTGCCTTTATGGGCCATCACAATTTGGGTTCCATGGGAGCCCAGAATTTGCAGAAGACAAAATTACTGATTCAACCCTTTACAACATACTATAAGGAAACCAATTCCAAAATTTAGTTCAGCTAGGACAAGAAATGTAAGAGATATAGACCTGTAAACACAGCTGACACGCAAAATTTGATGTGAAACAGACACATTTTAAGGGCTATCATAATTTCGGTTCCATGGGAGCCCATGGGTTACAGGAACCAAAATTGCTTATGCGGCCCTTAAGATAATGCTATAAGGAAGCTAATGGCGAAATTTGGTTGTGCTAGGATAAGAAATGTAAGAGATATAGACTTGTAAACACAGCTTACACGCAAACCTTGATCTGGGACGCCGACGCCAACGCCGACGCCTGTGGGAGGGGCAAATGATGCGTTCTCAAGCTATATTTCAGCGTTAATATGGCATTTTGAACTTTTATTTTTTCACTTTTGCTGACGAATTGTACGCATTGGCATACGTGCGTATGCCTGGATACGCGCCTGAACATGATCTTCCATATCGTACTCGTCCAGCTGAATATAATGTCAGATGTACCGCATATAATGAAAATCTCACTGAACATAATGACAAATGAACTAAACAGAATGATGTTACAACTGCGTATATAATGTTTTCACCACTGCACATAAAGGCATATGTACTGAACATAAATATAAACGCTCAAGACAGTCGTGGCGTTCCCAACACATTGCATATGAAACTGAAACACATTATGAGAATTTTCACTTGTATCTGGATTGACACCAATCACTTCCAAATTGCCTGCAGTCTTTTTAAGTTTTGATAACACACTTTCCTAAAAGTTAAAGGGAGCTAACTTCATATTTCATTTAGGGACACAATCTCTGTCTATGCCTGGGTAAATGACCAAAAGTATATGCAATAAAACAACAAAAAACTTTGAGAGTGGAATACTCCAGTTATAATTAATAAAGTTGAATCTGTAATAAAGTTCCTTGATCCTTTTCTTGAAGGAAAGAGTTTCAAAATTGTATTAATCATAAAGTTATTATTGAATACATCACAAAACCTGCTAAGTCGATACAATCCTTTCAAGTTGGTGGTACTTTAATGCATTTCAAATCCAATATGAGATTACTAAATTAATATACTAAACAATACTTTTCAAATTGCATTGTGCAAGAGGTTATCCTTATTTTATCTTAAAAACACTGAAATTGTATGAGACTTTATACTGCTGAACTTTTGATAACTGTTTTGATAGTTAAAGGGAGCTAACTTTATATTTGATTTGAAGACAATATCTGTATCTGTATCTAGTTCAATCACAAACATTATACTCATCAAAATATTACCAAAAATACTGAGAGTGGAATCAGTTACTTATCATAATAAATACATGTTGCCTCCCACATGCCAGATGCATTGAGATGTATGCATGACATATAATTTGTATTGTTATTGCATTATTGCCAAAACCGAAGCATTGTGGTGTAGTGGTTATAGCGTCTGCCTTGCATTCGGGAGGTCGTGGTTTCGAGTCCCCTGACCGCGTCATACCAAAGACTTTAAAAATGGAGTAGTCACTTGTAACTCTTGCCTGACGAGCAAATAATGGGTAGTGCTACGACTGATTGACCAGTGTCAGAATAATGTGACTGGGGGGTATCACGTCTACTAAGGCGTGGTATTCCAGTGTGGCAGCACTATAAATCACTGCTTCAAGTAGACATATCATCACATCACACAACAACACACAGATAAAAGTCCAGACATTGTGCCTATAATCGTCGGTAGGACGCCTGTCGTAGGTGGAGGGACTATAATCCTTAGAAATACACACACACACACACACATTATTGCCAAAATTCCATATGAACCTTCTTACACTTAAGCGGTACAAGGTATCAAGATTGATTACAATTTGAACTTATTTAGTATTAAACTTATTAGTTTCAAATTGTATTGTTCAGGGATGTAACCTATGTCTGTATTGTCTTAAAATCTCTGTTCTGAATGGTATATAAGATATTTTAAGACTAATATCAATGTTACAGTTTAGTGGGACCTAACTTGAAAGAAAGAACTGTTTTAACATTTTGTTTAAAAAAAACATGGACAATGTCTGCATTTAGGAGTTAATGACATTCTACTCTGACATCACTGTTAATATAATTAAGCTTAAATTCCCCACCACCCCACATTTCATAACAACTTACATATAATTTGCCTTCATTTTAATTGTACGCATCACAAAACATTCAATGATGCTGGTGACATTTCTTTCAATTCAATGGTACAAAAATTAATTTCGTAGCCTCATGGTCTAATTATTGTCTAATTGCATATGAAACTAGTGTTTGCAGGTAACAATCAACAAGCGCCTAGACTTTTTGTGGGGAAAAAACACAGTTTGTTAATGACAGAAGTAACCAATATGTGAATGATCCTGATCTTGTAAATACAACCTGAATAAACCACACAAGAAACAATCTGTCAGGACAGGTTTACTAATTTCAATTACCAGATGCCAAAGAATGCATCATAAAACCTTCAAAGTCGATTAATTTCTTCACTTAGAAGGTACAAGTATGTATTTCATACCTCATGAAAGATTGCAACTTGAAATAAACTAGAATGTAACAAATTAATATCAAATTGTATTATGAACGGATGCTTTGTATGCAACTATATCTGTAATTAGGTCAGATTTATTTGACTGCTTGTTTTGGTTTACAGTTAAAGGGAAATAACTTTATATTCGGTCAATGACAAACATTATCTACACCAGAATAAAACCAATACGTTGAGAGTGGAATCAGTCGCATATCATAGTAAGTACACGTCGACTCTCACATGCCAGATACATTTAGTATCCAAATGTATGATGTATACACGTTATATCATTTGTATTATTGTATTATTGTCAAATTTCACATGAACCTTCTTACACTTAAACGGATCAAGGTATCAAGGAATGATAACAATTTAAAAATATTTAGGATTTAAATTAATATTTTCAAATTGTATTATTCAGAGATGTAACCTATTTCTGTATAATCCTACAATCTCCGGAATTAAATAAGATTTTTTAAGACCTCACTAATTTGTATGAAAGAAATAGTTCAACACTTTATGTTCAAAGATAATGAACAATGTCTACATTTTGGAGTTAATGACATTCTACTCATCACTGTTAATGAGATACGTAGAGAATGGAATCAGTTACATTGCACGTTAAGAACATGACTCTACAACACCGATACATTGCATCTCCAAATTTATCACATGAATAAATAACATTCAATTTGTATTAATATTATTGTTGTGTGCCTACCGCAATTGTGTTTACATATTGTCAAATTCGGTACTACTGATCACGGTAACAAGCGACAGAAATAACCAATATTTGAATCGTCCTTATCTAGTAAACACAACCTGGATAGATAATACAAGAAAAGTCTTCCAAAAGGCTTAAAATATGTATGGCGATTATGTCAAATGTGTTCCAAGTCCAGCAGTGATGATCAGTAACGGTAAATTCAGCCCCATCCTCACATCACCATCCCCTCTTTTCGAATTACAGACAATCTGTCAGGACAAGTTTAATAATAATTTCAATTACCAGATGCCTAAGAATGCATCATAAAACCTTCAAAGTCGGTGAAATTTCTTTCACTTCGAAGGTATAAAAATTCATTTGATAGCCTCATGAAAGATTACAAATGGAAATAAACAATAATACAACCAATTAATATCAAATTATACTATGAACAGATGCTATGTATGTAACTATATCTGTAATTAGGTCAGATTTTATATTACTGCTTGTTTTGGTTTATAGTTAAAGGGAAATAACTTCTAAAGAGGAAAATGTTTCAAAATTGTAGATTGGAAACCTATTTTCTCTTGGTGAATTACACAACTCATTGTTATCAGTTATCTTTATTAATAAGTATATGTAGTCTCTCACAACAGATACATTATTTGTCCAAGTATATCATGTATAATTAACATTCATTTTGTATTGTGGTACTGGTTAGCATTATTTTCTATACATTCATATGAAACTAGTGATCATGGAAACAAACTAGGCCGACTCTTTGTGTGTGAATGACCCAACAAACCAATATTTAAATAGGCCTGATCTTGTGAACACAGCAGGGATAGACACATCAGAAAAATATATCAACTCTCAAAATGGTTACCATTGGTGATATCACAAATGTGGCTAATCTAGTTCTTATCATCAGTAAATGTAAAATTGGTCACAAGTTATTAACCAATTGTCTTTTAAGAATTGAATTGAATTGGGGTTTTAAGGCGCACCAACACATGAAAAGGTTATATGGCGCCTAGCAGGCATGAACATGCCAGGCTCATCTTCCATGTACATCGAGATAAAATATGGAAAATGGGCCTAGAACCTTCTCACCCTGAACTGCAGAGTTGCTGCAAATTCTATCATAGAAACTCCATTTACGCTGGAGCCACGTTATTGTTTTTCTGCCACTGCTCTTTGATGCGAGCGAGATGGCACCTGAAACAATGCAGGGATCATGATGAAGACCTTTAATGAACATGAACAAAAAATGATAAAGTGAACATGAATTTGGGGGGATTTTACCCCTCTGCCTACCCCTCCAAAGGGATCTGCAGTGGCCGTATTCTTTGCCCCGTGACCAAACGGGGCCCCCGGCAACCACACGGGGCCAAACAGTTTCATAATTAATTTCAATTACCCATAAGTCATGGAGCCGTTACACAATTTTGAAGTCAGTACTTCATGTTTAGCAATTTGAAATTCTTTAACAGTTAAAGGGAAATAACTTCAGAAGGAAATTTGTCACTTTTAAAAACACAAAGTCTGCATATCAAGGCAAACAACATCAATTACGCTATCAACAATCCTTCAAATATATAATGTATAAATTGTTTGACCACCTTGTTGGCATAATTGGGCTAACATTTTGTCAAATTCCATGAAAAGGTACATATAAACATTCATTTATTAATTTAATAACATAATTACTCCCATTAAAACCGTAATAAACCATATAAAATGCATAAAGTTGTTTAAATATAATAAAGCTAATATTAAAGACAATCTAGTGCTATAGAAATTCCATTGCTTGCTTTATCATGCAAGCTTAAAATCATGATTTGCAACCCCTATTGTTCTCAAGTCTGGACTTTGACTGGTTTTACATGTCAAAATTTCATAGACTATTTTCCATGTTTACTTACATGGAATATGTTGAAAAACTGACGATGTTGTTTTATCTCTTTTGCTTTATCTCTCTTTAATACATGTAACTTGTTTTTAAAACAAATTGAAAACTGGTGTTTTCTTCTAACAGCAGAATAATGGTGTTCATTACATTTTCCATATTTTATACTTGGATTTATATTTTTGTATAGCGCACAAAATAAATACGAATAAACAAAATCGAAAACAAAAAAATCTCATAAACGGCTGATTTGTTATGCACAAATATCTTGTTAATATTATTAAAAACAACAAAATCTAACTCTCTGCGTCAAACTACAATCTAAACTTGATACAAAATTTTCAAAGCACAGAGACAAAATTGAAGAGGTAGTTTTGATTTTTTGACTACTGTTGTTGTTTTGACAAAATATTATTCCAATGTTATACAATGTATATACTTGGTATGCAAAACAATAGTATCAAAAGCTATAACAGTTGTAATAAAAATCCGAAGTAAACAGCTCTCACACATTTAGTAATATCACAAAAACTTAATACCAGAAAAATAATGTATTCAATAATAAATACAAGGAATCATAGTTAACATTCGTGAAGCACCAAGGTCATATGACAGTAAGCCTTGGTTACAGCCACTTGGTATACTGGTTTTTAAAGCACCTTTGTCATATGGCAGAAGATGTGTTTGTTTGAATGGTGTTTTACGTCATTTTTAGCACATATTATAAAGCAATATATGATGGTCATTTTTTTTGTAGTAGAGGCAGACCCAGACCATCCAATTTTTCCTGGACAGAACCAGTACTGTATACCTCCTGCCATCCGTAAGAATCGACGTTCTCACTTGACGAGTCAAGCTCCCAGTGGGATTCGAGCCCGCAGTGGTGTGAGGTGCGAGAATGTTTTAGACTATGGCAGAAGGCCGGCCTTGGTTGCAGCCATTTATACAATTGGAATAAAATAGGTATGGTCCAGTCTCCGTAATCAATGTCAACATCAGTATCACTCAGACGTATGGAAGTCTTTCATAGAAACTTAATCTGAAATGGCATGATCTATTATATCGTATAAAACAATGCAAACACTGTACGGCGACACAAACATGGCTTTAAACCATCAGGTGAAACTGCATCAATTTGACAAATGCCAACATGGACATCCACTTTTGTTTGCCAATTTTGAGTTGATATGTACATGATTTGTTTAACTGATGTTGAGGTAAGTTGAGATAAGTTATCCATTTGTTTGTTGTCTAGGCTATATAAAAATCGTCATCATCGTCACTGACATCCACCTCATCATGGTCTTCCATATCATACTCCTCCAGCAGATAATCACCAGGTTAAAAGTTTTCCATCATGCGGGCGTATTGTTGGGCTTCAGTTGTTGTTCCTCGGACATGTTGGCCATCTCAAAATCCTCAAAACTGTAGCAAAAATGTAACACATATAATTTTAAATTATACAATATTGCTAAGGCCTTGAGTGCAAAAAAAAGGAGTGGTCTGTCTCTATTGCATGCTCTAAAAAAATAGAATTTTTTTTGGAGCAAGATATTGTGAGATTCTACACGTATGTATCTCATAAACCCTATACAAATTGATGATACAACTGAAAGTTTCTCTGTGATGTCAGTTTACCTCGATATATTGTGATAAATCATTGTTCAGAACAAATTAAAAAAAAAAAATTCATATAAAGTTTTAGGGTCGGCCCCTTAAAAATAGTCTGGCCACCGGAAACACAGTGTTTTTTTTTTTTGCCTTACATATGAATATCTTAACATAAAATAACAAATTATGTATTTTTATTACTAAAAAATTCAAGAGAACTGTCTTTTTAAAATGTTAGGTGTGTAAACTTTGCAGAATCATGTAACAAAATGAAATAAGTCAAAAGTACTCTCCATTAAAGCAAACATTTACCGATACGTTTTTTCTTCAGAAATTCACTTAATACTTTTTTCTTCAGAAATTCACTTAATTTTGGAGCTTTTTTACAGTGTTCGCCCCTCTAAATAACATTCTAAACCTAACCTAAACCCCAATCCTAAATGGTCAAAATTTGGGAAATATGTTGAGGACATACTTGCTGAAGTTGACTAAATTTGTTTTATAATATAAACTTGTTTAAAATACATAAATGTTTGTTCATTAAATGTACAAATTATTTGTGCTTTCATTGTTTCTGGACACCATCATTTTCTCCATACAAAGGTAAAATGATGTATGCAGTGAATAAATTACACTGTAGCATGAACAGATCAAGCGTAAGTTTGTTTTCTAGCATCTTGGACCTCAAAGGAAGTTAAATCTTTATAAGAGCCTACTTGATATTGGGAGGAGGTTTCCTGAAATGCAGTTGTGTTGTAGGAGAAGAGGGCAGAAGAAACAGTTAAGGAACCCATAGACTATATACAATCAAAGCTTAGCAGAAACAGCAACATGATTATAATCCGATACATGCCAGACAATAATGCCTACCTAGTTTTGTAAGCCTCACATATATCATCCGTCTCATCCTCCATACATCCGGTGTCTGTCAATTTGACCACTACAGCACCACAACTGGCATCTGTAATACAATATGTCTATATCACTACCTGGTTATTATGTATGATCTAATTATACATATATTCTGTAATACCTAGTAATTATGTGTGGCCTAATTATACATATTCTGTATTACCTAGTAATCATGAATGACCTAATTATACATAATAGTCTGTAATACCTAGTAACTATGTGTAGTGCTGCATGGTATTATCGGTTTATTGGTGTATTGTGATACGGACCTAAAAATAATACGTACCGTGATATTTTTTAGCATACCCGTTCGTACCGACAACATGTACGAGTGTTTTTAACATTTAACCATACAAACGATTGTATTACCAACAAGGGAACAATATGAAGTTAAAAATAGAACTTAGTTGCAGATTACGATTTACTTTTATAATCAAAACACATGTGTAGAAAAAAACGGTACAAATTACGATTTACTTTCATAATCAAAACACATGTGTAGAGAAAACCGGTTCGTTTTCGAACTTATCAGAGACTGAGACAATTTCGTAAAAGATAAGTGATAGAAACTATACATTATCAAACAAGAAACAAACTGAAGTTACAAACTGGGTTGTCATGATTTTGAAATATTGCAACGGCAGGAGGCAATTTCCTGCCTGCTGTTTTCCAATGGTTTTGGCTAAATAAAAGATGAAAACAGTAAACCCATTTGAAACAATTATTTTGCAATTAAAGTATCTATCTCACCAACAACAGCCAAATTGTACATCATATATACCCCCAGGGTTCCGGAAATACGGTTGCCCGACGCCCCGGGCAAGTGGATTTTGGGTGCGGGCAAGTGACTTTCGCAAATCTGGTTGCCCGCCACTTGCCCATTCCAGAACAAATCAAGTGGCAAACTAGCCATATCAGAATTTCATTCTGATAACTGAATAAAACTGGTCGCTGTTTTTCGCCGCTAGTGATTGTTAAACAACTTTCGGTACAATCAACAATCTCGCCCCAGGCAGCTTAATTTGTGGCATTATTTCAATAAACAACTAATTAACTCACAAGCGCATTTCACACCGTTTGAAAACAACTTATCCTGACACGACCGTAAGAAGTGTGTCCATTGGCCAATGAAATCGCGGCAATTATGTCCGTGACCTTCCAACCATAAACATAGCTACTTTCAGAAATCGTTTCCAAATAATCTGGACCTTCCACCAATCAAATCAGAAAACTCTTTCTTAATTTGCAAATATAATATGTCAAAATAATGATTGACAGACCCACGTGACGTTATGTTTTTGTTTAGATAATTTTGCCGAAGATTTTTTCGTAACGAAAATACATTTCTTTTACTCGAAGCACTCGTTTATCAATGAGCTTTTATGAGGTATTTGGTGTATTTCATTGATATAGTCTGTAATTAAACGTATATTAAACGTATATGGAAGTGCATACTAGACAAATAAGTTGCATAACTTAGCGATATGCGCATGTCATGGGTTTTCGCGATTTCAGAAAAATCACGGAACCTTTTTCTCAAGTTCTGAACTTTCGCTGCTTTTGATAAATAAGGTTACTGCTACCACTTCTTAAACAATTCCTAGGCAACCCTAGTAAGGGAACCCCTATTCACGCCTCTTGCTTTCATCTAAACCGACTGACGATGAGGTATATATAATAACTTGCATATTTTGAGAATCCAAACTCTTTAGACATAATATAAACGGTTTTAACCAGCCAAACCAAACCCCGAAACTGGAGCGTTAATTTAAATTACAAACTCATAATTCATTTTACACATATTCAGTCAAGGGTATTTTTAGAACCCTGTTAATAAAACCGTTACTATTAAGCGGCACATGTACATGATTATATGACCTGAACACCTGGATTGAGTTTTGATTCACGGTTTTGTAGTGCAATTTTGCCGTTTTTTTGGCGGGTTTGTTTCTTTGAACTTTGAATATCAAGTCAAGAGATAAATCGCCATGAAACCCTCTGAGTTCTCACTCGGTTTTTGCGTGTTGATGACCAGGAGTCCCCATATTTTTACTAAGGTGGACACAATTTATCGACACTGCAGAGGAAAACTTGCGAGTCTGTTTTAAAATAATGATAAAGGCAGATGAGATGAAGGATGAAGTTTCCCATCAGACATGCCTCCACCAGGGAGCAAGCCCATGTGAAGCAGAGGTCTTTGCTCTAAAGCGAGAGGCCTTTTCCACTAAAGCAACGAAAGGCCACTACCGTAATCTATTTTATACAGTATTCTAGAATATTCATACTTACTTTTAAGAGGTCTAGGTAGTTCCCCAACCTTCCACTTATCTTCTTCAAGGTCATACTGATGCATGTACTGGGTTAGTCGACCAGCAGAGTCCAGACCCCCTAGCACAACTATCTTCCCCTTAAATACTGGAAAAGGCAATTATCAATGACATTATCTAAATAATGATGTTTTATTTCCAGTTAAACCTTACATTAGGAATTACCGAATGTCTTGTCACTTTAATAATAATTTTTAATGAAATCTGGACATTATCTAAATCCTAATTTTCTAGTTTCATGGAACCATGCCGTTTAATTCTCATCGTATTCCTGGAGTGATTTGTCAAATGTGCCATTTAAAAAGTCTAATAATAGGTTATACTGAAACCAAGTTTATCCGAGTAAACAAGAATACACATCAATAACTCCCACCATCACCTTTTTTTTCATATTTGATTGAGAACAAGATATACAAAAGTAATTGAACAAGGAAGACATAGTGTTCAATATCCTCTACCCCTGTATGATTTATTTGTTACTTCTATTATTTGAACAGTAACACTGTAATCTTGAGTAATCCAAAACAAAACCACCATGTGACAACTTAATAGTTTGAAATGTACTGGAAATCTGCAGGAAATATCCTTTACAAAATTGATGAGACATAATATGATGTTATTGTTTTCATATTGGCCCAGTTATTGGTCCAATGACTGTCATATTGGACCGAGACTGCGGGCCAATATGAGTCCAATAACTCGGACAATATGAAAACACTTAACTAATGACATATTTATTATATTAACTTCCACTACAGTAGAATTTTATTTTAATAACATTATTTTGACATGATTTGCGTTTATTTATAGTAGCGTTAATAAAATTAATTTATAAGTTGATAAGCGAGCGTTAATGAGGTCACTTAAGTGAATGACGTTACTTAAGCTTGTATTGGCGAGTCTCTTCATATTGGCCGATTTCCGGTTCATATTGGCCGAGTTTGCGTCGTATTATGTAGAGTTTCTAGTAAAACACGGCTAATATAGTTCAGTTAATTAATATATATATATATATATATATACAGGCCAAGCAACATCTTTCTCATATCTAAGCTTTGCTGATCTTTGCCAGGTAGAGATGACACAAGGCATGCCAAGCTGCCGGGATCAAGTTTTTTGAGAACTACCAATGTAATATAGAAAGATAATTTTAGGGGTTGTCAATATGTCACTCTTCTAGTGGTAGAGCGTTGGACCCAGGATCGAAAAGTCGTTGGTTTGATCCCCGTCATGACTATGTATTGTGTCCCTGAATAAGACACTTTATCTGCATTTGCTTAGTACTGGTTCCCCACAGGAAGACATCGAGAGTGATCAAAATAAGTTATGAGAGCTTTCGTTACAACTGATGTAACACTAGAACTATCACTGAAGGTGATGAATACTCCCGCTTTTTTGCTCTAGCCGATGATGGGCAAAATCAAGAATAATAAATGTCTAAAATATGTTAATTTCTTAATATGAAAGAATAACAAAGGTCCATAATTGTGTAAAAAAAAATTGCAGAATCAAAAAACATTAATGCACAGACATCATCACATGTGAACTGTATGTTAGGTGACCGTGTAATAATCCATGAAAAGTGTTAAAGTGAAAGCCACATGAAGTTCAATATGGAGTGAAAAGCTCTAAGTCAAATAAAGCGTCTTGATTCTGTAATAAATTAGGCATCAACAATGTGTGATGTACAAAGACATAAGGCAATCAGTTGTTATGTGTACATGAAGTTTGGAAAAACAGGTCATTATACAATATTAGAGTGGAAAATTTTAAGTCAAACAAAGGGCCAAAATTCTGTAATAAATTAGGCAATCAGTGATGGGTGAATGTAGAGGGACATAATGTCATCAGTTGTTACGTGTACATGAAGTTTGGGAACAATGTTCGAGAAAAAAGTATTGATAGGTCATTATACAATATTAAAGTGGACAATTCTAAGTCAAACAAAGGGCCAAAATTCTAAAACAAATTAGGCAATCAATGATGCGTAATGTACAGGGACATAAGGTCATCAGTTGTTATGTGTATATTAAGTTTGGGAACAATCAATTCGAAAATGCTTGAGAAAAAATGTGTTAACATGTCATTATACAATATTAGAGTGGAAAATTCAAAGTCAAACAAAGAGCCATAATTCTGTAATAAATTAGGCAATCAATGATGGGTGATGTACAGGGACATAAGGCCATCAGTTGTTATGTGTACATGACGTTTGGGAACAATCAATTCGAAAAAGTTTGAGAAAAAATATGTTAAGATGTCATTATACAATATTAGAGTGGACAATTCTAATTTAAACAAAGGGCCATAATTTTGTAATAAATTAGGCAATCAACGATGGGTGATGTAGAGGGACATAAGGCCATCATTTGTTATGAGTATATGAAGTTTGGGAACAATCCATTCAAAAGTGGTTGAGATATGCAAGTATTAACAAGAGGGCCAAGATGACCCTAAATCGATCACCTGAGTACTGGCACATTATCAAACTTCTTCTAAATCTTATGGTCATATACAATCTGTGCAAGTTTGGTTAAGATTGTTCAAGAAATGTGGGCTCTGTTGTGTATAACAACATTGATATAAAGACACTGACCAAGTTTGGTAAATATCAAATACAAAATGAAGGTGTTGGTGTGTAACACCTTCGGCAGGGCCAAATGTGACCCCAGGGCTACATGTAATATATGAGAGCTTTGTGGTTTCAGAGAAGAAGATTTTTCAAGTTTTTCCCTATACAAGTTAATGTAACACATGACCCCACGGTCACCATTTGAACAAACTTGGTAAAGGACCATAAGAGTATAGTAAATGCAAAATATTAAACCTCTGGCTCTTGTAGTTCCAGAGAAGAAAACTTTAATGTGTTTCCTATATAAGTCTATGTAAAACTGTGACCCCGGGGAACGGCCAAATTTGACACCAGGGTCACCATTTGAACAAACTTGGTAGAGGACCATAAGCTTATAGCAAATGCAAAATATTAAACCTCTGGCTCTTGCAGTTCCAGAGAAGATTTTTTCATTTTTGCCCTATACAAGCCTATGTAAAACTGTGGCCCCCGGAGTGGGGCCAAATGTGACCCCAGGGTCACCATTTGAATAAAATTGGTAGAGGACCATAAGCTTATATCAAATGCAAAATATTAAACCTCTGGCTCTTGCATTTTCAGAGAAGAAGATTTTTTAAGTTTTTCCCTAAACATGTCTATGTAAAACATGTGACCCTTGGGACGGGGCCAAATGTGACCCAAGGGTCACCATTTGAACAAACTTGGTAAAGGACTATAACCTTATAGTAAATGCAAAATATCAAACCTCTGGCTCTTGCAGTTTCCGAGAAGAAGATTTTTAAAAAAAATAATCCTATATAAGTCTATGTAAAACGGTGACCCTCGGAGCGGGGACAAATTTTACCCCAGGGTCACCATTTGAACAAACTTAGTAGAGGACCATAAGCTGATGCTACATGTAATACATGAGAGCTCAGTGCCATGTGGTTCCAGAGAAGAAGATTTTTTTCAGTTTTTCCCTATACAAGCCTATGTAAAACTGTGACCCCCGGGGTGGGGCCAAATGTGACCCCTGGGTCACCATTTGAACAAACTTGGTAGAGGACCATAAGCTTATAGCAAATGCAAAATATTAAACCTCTGGCTCTTGCAGTTTTAGAGAAGAAGAATTTTTAAGTTTTTCCCTATACATGTTTATGCAAAACATGTAAAAAAAAAATCCTATATAAGTCTATGTAAAACTGTGACCCCTGGGGCGGGGACAAATTTGACCCCAGGGTCACCATTTGAACAAACTTAGTAGAGGACCAAAAGCTGATGCTACATGTAATACATAAGAGCTCTGTGCCTTGTGGTTTCAGAGAAAAAGATTTTTTAAAGTTTTTTCCTATATGTCTATATGAAAAACATGCAAAATCTCGATATACAAACTTTGGATCCCCGGGGCACGGCCATTTTTGACCCCGTGGACTTCATTTGAACAAACCTGATAGTCTAGACGTTAACGATCATTTTAAAAGAAAAACTGTTGAAATCTGTCCAGCGGTTCTGGAGAAGAAGATTTTTTAAGGTTTCGACCATATATGGTAATGGCGGCCATCTTGGATGTCGCACTCACCTAATTTTAAAAAATCTAAAACGCATTCATCTAAGGATCATCCATGTGAAGTTTGGTCAAAATTAGCCAAGCAGTTTCTGAGGAGAAGTTGTTTGAAGAAAAGTTAACGACGACGACGGACGGACGACGGACGCAGAGTGATCCCAATAGATCACCTTGAGCCTTCGGCTCAGGTGATCTAAAAATGTGTTACGCGACGCGACAAAATCAATGATGGGTGATGTAGAGGGACATAAGTTCATCAGTTGATATGAGTATATGAAGTTTGGGAACAATCCATTCAAAAGTGTTTTAGATATGCAATTATTAACAATGTGTTACTCGACGGGACGCAACAAAAATGTGTGACGGGATGGGACATTGCGATTCCTATATAACCCCCACTTCACTTTGTAAAAGCGGGGGTATAATAAATGTTTAAACTAATATATTTATACTCTGCTGTCAATATCAATATTTATCTATGTAAAAAAGTTCGAGAACGTAGAATAAATAATCTTAGAAACAAATCTAAACTAGAAATTGTTATTGTCCATGGGACAAAAACCTATGGCTCCCCCACTATCCCGAACAGGCATAATTGACGATTCTAGGTCCAAACGTCCTCTATTGATCTGAGATCGTTTTGATATTCAATATCCCTGTGACTGTATCTACTATCTGTATCAGTAAGGCCACATAAAAAAATATGTGTGGTTCAGGTTACCCGACCGACCCTATTTTTTTAAGGGGCCGACCCTAAAACTTTTTATGCAAAAATTTAAAAAAAAAAATTTAAAAAAAAATAATTAAAAATTTAAAAAAAAAAAAAATTAAAAAAAAAAAAAAAAAATTAAAAAGATATTTAATTAAAAATAAAATAAAATATTAAACAAACAAAAAATCAATAGGGGTCATCTACTGGTCATGACCAACCATCCTTCCAAGTTTGAGGACCCTAGGTCCAACCATTCTCTAGTTATTGATCGGACATCGATTTGATAGTCAATGTCACCGCAAACTTGACCTTTGACCCAGTGACCACAAAATCAATAGGGGTCATCTACTTGTCATGACCAACCATCCTTCCAAGTTTGAGGACCCTAGGTCCAACCATTCTCTAGTTATTGATCGGACATCGTTTTGATAGTCAATGTCACCGCAACCTTGACCTTTGACCTAGTGACCCAAAAATCAATAGGGGTCATCTACTTGTCATGACCAACCATCCTTCCAAGTTTAAGGACCCTAGGTCCAACCATTCTTTAGTTATTGATCGGACATCGTTTTGATAGTCAATGTCACCGCAACCTTGACCTTTGACCTAGTGACCCCAAAATCAATAGGGGTCATCTACTTGTCATGACCAACCATCCTTCCAAGTTTGAGGACCCTAGGTCCAACCATTCTCTAGTTATTGATCGGACATCGTTTTGATAGTCAATGTCACCGCAACCTTGACCTTTGACCTAGTGACCCCAAAATCAATAGGGGTCATATACTTGTCATGACCAACCAACCCTCTAAGTTTAAGGACCCTAGGTCCAACCATTCTCCAGTTATTGATCGGACATCGTTTTGATAGTCAATGTCACCGCAACCTTGACCTTTGACCTAGTGACCCCAAAATCAATAGGGGTCATCTACTTGTCATGACCAACCATCCTTCCAAGTTTGAGGACCCTAGGTCCAACCATTCTTTAGTTATTGATCGGACATCGTTTGTGACACAGACAGACCAACAGACAGAGAAACAGACAGACAGAAAGCACAAAATCAATATGGCTCCCCTACCACACTTTGTGTGGGGGAGCCATAATAAATTTAATTAAAAATAAAATAAAATATTAAACAAAAAAAAAATCAATAGGGGTCATCTACTGGTCATGACCAACCATCCTTCCAAGTTTGAGGACCCTAGGTCCAACCATTCTCTAGTTATTGATCGGACATCGATTTGATAGTCAATGTCACCGCAACCTTGACCTTTGACCCAGTGACCCCAAAATCAATAGGGGTCATCTACTTGTCATGACCAACCATCCTTCCAAGTTTGAGGACCCTAGGTCCAACCATTCTCTAGTTATTGATCGGACATCGTTTTGATAGTCAATGTCACCGCAACCTTGACCTTTGACCTAGTGACCCCAAAATCAATAGGGGTCATCTACTTGTCATGACCAACCATCCTTCCAAGTTTAAGGACCCTAGGTCCAACCATTCTTTAGTTATTGATCGGACATCGTTTTGATAGTCAATGTCACCGCAACCTTGACCTTTGACCTAGTGACCCCAAAATCAATAGGGGTCATCTACTTGTCATGACCAACCATCCTTCAAAGTTTGAGGACCCTAGGTCCAACCATTCTCTAGTTATTGATCGGACATCGTTTTGATAGTCAATGTCACCGCAACCTTGACCTTTGACCTAGTGACCCCAAAATCAATAGGGGTCATATACTTGTCATGACCAACCATCCTTCCAAGTTTCAGGACCCTAGGTCCAACCATTCTCTAGTTATTGATCGGACATCGTTTTGATAGTCAATGTCACCGCAACCTTGACCTTTGACCTAGTGACCCCAAAATCAATAGGGGTCATCTACTTGTCATGACCAACCATCCTTCCAAGTTTGAGGACCCTAGGTCCAACCATTCTTTAGTTATTGATCGGACATCGTTTGTGACACAGACAGACCTACAAACAGAGAAACAGACAGACAGAAAGCACAAAATCAATATGGCTCCACTACCACACTTTGTGTGGGGGAGCCATAATTAACATGTTTGCACCCAAACCCATGCATGCACAGTGCATCATTGTGACTCTCATGTTGAGTATTTTTTCTTACCTGTCATTTCAAAGAAAGTGATGCCCTGCTTCATGCCCGACAGTTTAGTCCACTGGTTTGTCTCCACACTGTACCTCTCTACGGACAACAGACAACGTAGAAGGCCGTTGGGATGAGCGCTTCGCTGTTACCATTGTACCCACCCGCAGCATACAAATACTTGCCTAGTGACACCATGCCATGGCCTGCCCTGCCTGCAATAGTCATGCTCGTAAAATGTAACTCAGGAGTTATCTAAACAGCAAATATACTTTTATCTGCTAACCAAATCATAAGAGGGGCAAAATTGTCATATTTGCATATATGCCAAGTTTTAATTTGGATAAATAGTAATAAAAGGAAATGCTATGAAGTACAAAAATACAAAATCATCGGGAGCGAATCTGACAATGCGCCATCGCTGAGACACGATTTTTACTCACTTTCCTATGACCTCCAAGTGTGACCTTGACCTTTGAGGTACGGACCTGATTCTTGCACGCGACACACCTTCTCATTGTGATAAACATTTGGGTGACGTGTCATGAAATTACCTTCAGTATTTCAAAGTCATGGGTGAGACATGATTGTTTCGGATGGACGAACACATAAACTTAACTCAAATAAACTTTTATCTTCAAAACTGTCAGATTTGCATATAGTCAGGTTTTAATTTGGATAAATACTAAAAAGTAATGAAAGAGCTGCTATGAAATACATAAATACAAATTCATCTTCAGCAAATTTGACAACGCGCCATCGCTGAGACACACTTTTGATTCATTTGACCTCCAAGTGTGACCTTGACTGTTGAGGGAAGGACTCGATTAATGCGAGTGACATACCTTCTCATTTTGATTAACTTTGGTGTGAAGTTCCATGAAATTCCCTTCAACACTTTCGAAGTTATGCATAAGCTCGACACTAAGGCAGGTCCGAACGACATTCACTGCCTGTACATAGGGTCCTCAAACTTAACGACGACGACGGACGGACGACGGACGCAGAGTGATCCCAATAGATCACCTTGAGCCTTCGGCTCAGGTGATCTAAAAATGTGTTACGCGACGCGACAAAATCAATGATGGGTGATGTAGAGGGACATAAGTTCATCAGTTGATATGAGTATATGAAGTTTGGGAACAATCCATTCAAAAGTGTTTTAGATATGCAATTATTAACAATGTGTTACTCGACGGGACGCAACAAAAATGTGTGACGGGATGGGACATTGCGATTCCTATATAACCCCCACTTCACTTTGTAAAAGCGGGGGTATAATAAATGTTTAAACTAATATATTTATACTCTGCTGTCAATATCAATATTTATCTATGTAAAAAAGTTCGAGAACGTAGAATAAATAATCTTAGAAACAAATCTAAACTAGAAATTGTTATTGTCCATGGGACAAAAACCTATGGCTCCCCCACTATCCCGAACAGGCATAATTGACGATTCTAGGTCCAAACGTCCTCTATTGATCTGAGATCGTTTTGATATTCAATATCCCTGTGACTGTATCTACTATCTGTATCAGTAAGGCCACATAAAAAAATATGTGTGGTTCAGGTTACCCGACCGACCCTATTTTTTTAAGGGGCCGACCCTAAAACTTTTTATGCAAAAATTTAAAAAAAAAAATTTAAAAAAAAATAATTAAAAATTTAAAAAAAAAAAAAATTAAAAAAAAAAAAAAAAATTAAAAAGATATTTAATTAAAAATAAAATAAAATATTAAACAAACAAAAAATCAATAGGGGTCATCTACTGGTCATGACCAACCATCCTTCCAAGTTTGAGGACCCTAGGTCCAACCATTCTCTAGTTATTGATCGGACATCGATTTGATAGTCAATGTCACCGCAAACTTGACCTTTGACCCAGTGACCACAAAATCAATAGGGGTCATCTACTTGTCATGACCAACCATCCTTCCAAGTTTGAGGACCCTAGGTCCAACCATTCTCTAGTTATTGATCGGACATCGTTTTGATAGTCAATGTCACCGCAACCTTGACCTTTGACCTAGTGACCCAAAAATCAATAGGGGTCATCTACTTGTCATGACCAACCATCCTTCCAAGTTTAAGGACCCTAGGTCCAACCATTCTTTAGTTATTGATCGGACATCGTTTTGATAGTCAATGTCACCGCAACCTTGACCTTTGACCTAGTGACCCCAAAATCAATAGGGGTCATCTACTTGTCATGACCAACCATCCTTCCAAGTTTGAGGACCCTAGGTCCAACCATTCTCTAGTTATTGATCGGACATCGTTTTGATAGTCAATGTCACCGCAACCTTGACCTTTGACCTAGTGACCCCAAAATCAATAGGGGTCATATACTTGTCATGACCAACCAACCCTCTAAGTTTAAGGACCCTAGGTCCAACCATTCTCCAGTTATTGATCGGACATCGTTTTGATAGTCAATGTCACCGCAACCTTGACCTTTGACCTAGTGACCCCAAAATCAATAGGGGTCATCTACTTGTCATGACCAACCATCCTTCCAAGTTTGAGGACCCTAGGTCCAACCATTCTTTAGTTATTGATCGGACATCGTTTGTGACACAGACAGACCAACAGACAGAGAAACAGACAGACAGAAAGCACAAAATCAATATGGCTCCCCTACCACACTTTGTGTGGGGGAGCCATAATAAATTTAATTAAAAATAAAATAAAATATTAAACAAAAAAAAAATCAATAGGGGTCATCTACTGGTCATGACCAACCATCCTTCCAAGTTTGAGGACCCTAGGTCCAACCATTCTCTAGTTATTGATCGGACATCGATTTGATAGTCAATGTCACCGCAACCTTGACCTTTGACCCAGTGACCCCAAAATCAATAGGGGTCATCTACTTGTCATGACCAACCATCCTTCCAAGTTTGAGGACCCTAGGTCCAACCATTCTCTAGTTATTGATCGGACATCGTTTTGATAGTCAATGTCACCGCAACCTTGACCTTTGACCTAGTGACCCCAAAATCAATAGGGGTCATCTACTTGTCATGACCAACCATCCTTCCAAGTTTAAGGACCCTAGGTCCAACCATTCTTTAGTTATTGATCGGACATCGTTTTGATAGTCAATGTCACCGCAACCTTGACCTTTGACCTAGTGACCCCAAAATCAATAGGGGTCATCTACTTGTCATGACCAACCATCCTTCAAAGTTTGAGGACCCTAGGTCCAACCATTCTCTAGTTATTGATCGGACATCGTTTTGATAGTCAATGTCACCGCAACCTTGACCTTTGACCTAGTGACCCCAAAATCAATAGGGGTCATATACTTGTCATGACCAACCATCCTTCCAAGTTTCAGGACCCTAGGTCCAACCATTCTCTAGTTATTGATCGGACATCGTTTTGATAGTCAATGTCACCGCAACCTTGACCTTTGACCTAGTGACCCCAAAATCAATAGGGGTCATCTACTTGTCATGACCAACCATCCTTCCAAGTTTGAGGACCCTAGGTCCAACCATTCTTTAGTTATTGATCGGACATCGTTTGTGACACAGACAGACCTACAAACAGAGAAACAGACAGACAGAAAGCACAAAATCAATATGGCTCCACTACCACACTTTGTGTGGGGGAGCCATAATTAACATGTTTGCACCCAAACCCATGCATGCACAGTGCATCATTGTGACTCTCATGTTGAGTATTTTTTCTTACCTGTCATTTCAAAGAAAGTGATGCCCTGCTTCATGCCCGACAGTTTAGTCCACTGGTTTGTCTCCACACTGTACCTCTCTACGGACAACAGACAACGTAGAAGGCCGTTGGGATGAGCGCTTCGCTGTTACCATTGTACCCACCCGCAGCATACAAATACTTGCCTAGTGACACCATGCCATGGCCTGCCCTGCCTGCAATAGTCATGCTCGTAAAATGTAACTCAGGAGTTATCTAAACAGCAAATATACTTTTATCTGCTAACCAAATCATAAGAGGGGCAAAATTGTCATATTTGCATATATGCCAAGTTTTAATTTGGATAAATAGTAATAAAAGGAAATGCTATGAAGTACAAAAATACAAAATCATCGGGAGCGAATCTGACAATGCGCCATCGCTGAGACACGATTTTTACTCACTTTCCTATGACCTCCAAGTGTGACCTTGACCTTTGAGGTACGGACCTGATTCTTGCACGCGACACACCTTCTCATTGTGATAAACATTTGGGTGACGTGTCATGAAATTACCTTCAGTATTTCAAAGTCATGGGTGAGACATGATTGTTTCGGATGGACGAACACATAAACTTAACTCAAATAAACTTTTATCTTCAAAACTGTCAGATTTGCATATAGTCAGGTTTTAATTTGGATAAATACTAAAAAGTAATGAAAGAGCTGCTATGAAATACATAAATACAAATTCATCTTCAGCAAATTTGACAACGCGCCATCGCTGAGACACACTTTTGATTCATTTGACCTCCAAGTGTGACCTTGACTGTTGAGGGAAGGACTCGATTAATGCGAGTGACATACCTTCTCATTTTGATTAACTTTGGTGTGAAGTTCCATGAAATTCCCTTCAACACTTTCGAAGTTATGCATAAGCTCGACACTAAGGCAGGTCCGAACGACATTCACTGCCTGTACATAGGTCCGGGCTTGCGAATGTCCCAGGAACATGCCCGACCGGTCGTGTACAATAAGAACGGGACATTTACCCATAAGAAATGTTCTTTTAAAATTCCATTTAGTTCTGCGTGTAAAATACGTTTCACTCTCACAAAAACGATGAAGCCGTAGTTTGTTTTTACAATATAGATTCACCTAACGTAATGCGCATGCGCGACGGCATGCGCAAGGGCTTCCCGAATTATTTATAACACGCGGGTTTTCCATTCTCCATGCAGCGATAGAAGCTAAGAACTAACTGTAAAGGGAGTTAACTGTGTGTGGATTTTAACATGTCGTAAAATATTGTCAAAGGTCTAGACACGTCGTTTAATATCTAATCGACACATACAATAATATACGCCTGTAACGAGTGCTAGCTAGATATTTTGCACATTTCAATTGAAAGCCGATCCTATTTTATGTGAAACAATATTGCGACATTTGTGACTCATTTCCATTTTGTTGTCATACGGCAACCGCATTTGCCGATTTGTCAATGTTGATTTCCCCTTTCGAGATGCAAGAGATATGTCGCTGTTAATTACACTGATTCAATTTTATAAATTTGGCAAGTGTGAGATAAAAGATAATGATTTAGCACTTTGTAATGTTTTCTCTTCTGATGTTTGTTTTTCATCATAGAGATGTTTCATTTCCTGTTTTATATATGACTTATTTCAAAGGTACATGTATCAGTAAAGCATGAAGGGGTAGCCAGCAATGTTAAGTCTATTAACAAGAAGTTAATCACAAGTGTTCATACTTTAAATATGATTTTGTTTTAATTTTGAGAGGTCAGAGTAAAAGAAAAGAAACTATACAATGGCTTTATTGTTTATTACATCATACTATTATCAGTCCAAAACAGTTTATTAAATATAGTATTAAGCCTATTTAGAATAAATCATATTTGCGCATCTCCCCACACAAGAAACAAACGAGTTGCATAATAAGTATAAAGATTTTAATATAACTTGGTCAGGGCACATGAAACTTGGGTCAGGGCTAGTAGGTTCTGCATCTACTAGCCCGACCGGGCTAGTTGAAAAAATAGTTAGTGTTGAGCCCTGTTAGACATGACTGTTTCAGATGGACGAACTAATGAATGGATGAACTAACGGTGTAAACAAGAACAGATGTGCAAAAATGTGGAAAACAAGTAATGTTTAGTGTTTCTGACCTTTTGACCCCACCTCATGGCCCCTTAGGACTGAGCCAAAAAAATATTGCTCTTCCAAACAGGGGCATCAACAAAACCCGATAAATTTAATGCTTTTTAAAAATGAAGATTCTGATTGCTTTTCACTCTAAAAAGGTGTGGAATAAAAATATAACTAGAGCTGTCGCCTTTTAAGGGCGACAAATATACCCCCGCTACCAGTCCCCACCATTCCCCACCCTAACGTTTGAGTAAAGATTGAGTGGAATGGGATTTTCATGATCAGGTAATGGTGGCCTTGACCTTGGACCTACTGACCTCAAAATCAATAAGAGCCACCTGTTCATCACAGGCAGTCCACCTATTAAGTTTCATGAGATTTGCTTCAGGGGGAGAGGAGTTATGCAGCAGACAAGATTTTTCATTATCGGGTCCCGGTGACCTTGACCTTTGTCCTATTGACCTCAAAATTAATAGGAGTCATCCTCTCACCACAGGCAGTTCATGAGCTTTATTCAGGGAAAGAGGAGTTATGGGGCGGACAAGGTTTTTCATTATCAGACTTCGACTTTGACCTACTGACCTCAAAATCATAAGTGGTCGTCCTCTCACCACAGGCAGTTCACCTATGAATGTCATGAGATTTGCTTCAGGGGGACAGGAGTTATGGACAAGGAGCGGACAAGGTTGGGTCTACAGACAGACAGACGGACTGAAGGACGGACAAGGTGAAACCAGTATACCCCACTAAACTTCATTTAGCAGGGGTATAAATATAATTATGAATACCAGAAATGAGATCTTGTCTTTTGTTCCAGTTGTTTCTCTGTGGATCATAGCACCAGACCTTCTTCTTGACATCTGTGGAAAATGTCACACCACCACTTACATAGATCTGTAAAACAAACAAGTGGCCTTTGAAATTTTAGTAGCTTTTTAATTTTACTATTTATCATGAATTATCAATAAGAGAAACAGGCAAATGTTTAATAAAAACAAGACCTCGGTCTGAGGGTGTCTCGCTCACGGAAAACCGTATATGAAATGGTAGGAAAAACAACAAAGTCGATGAAATATGAAAAGTAGGGGAATAGTAGGGGAAGGTAACTGGAATGAAGTTACCAGAAAAAGTTAACTCAGCTTAACCATGTTAACTTACCTAACCAAAGTGATGTTTAGGGAAAATAACGCAAAATATGACCTTGACCTTGGTATTTTTTGTCGTTCAGATCAACATTCCTGTGAAGTTTCATGAAAATCTGTGCAAGTAGTTTCATAGGAGTAGTCGCTACAAGTTTTTACTATATAACTGTATGTAAACAAAGACGGCTGTGGCAGCCATGTTTAATGACGAATCAAAATAATTTTCAACAGGGACCAACACCATGTCATGCTGATCATTTTAGAAAGAGTCCCATATCAAATATCACTTACAGTTTTCAAGAAGTAGTCACTACATATTTGTTTTTTAAAAATCTATTTTTAGCCGTGGTGGCCATCTTGAATTTCCGGTCGACCTGAATATTTGCTAGGATCAACTAGACATCAAGATCAACATTCCTGTGAAGTTTCATGAAAATCCGTCATGTAGTTTCAGAGGAGTAGTCGCCACAAAAAAAAGCTTACAGACGCCGCACCATGTCATAAGCTCTGCTGATCTTTGATCAGTAGATTTGATCAGTAAAGCTAAATATTAAGGTTAACTTTCCTAACCAAAGTGATGTTTAGCGAAAATAATGCAAAATCTGACCTTGACCTTGGTATTTTTTGGCATTCAGTGATGTACACCAATGCCAACAATACACATGACCAAGTATCAAAGACATAAAGTGAGGCAACTCACTAATACAGACCCAGTTGCGTTCAAGTACCCCAAAAATGCATTCCGTTTGCATTTCATTTTTATGAATGCATTTTTAAAATTCAAATCATTTCCGTTTTTGAACGCATTCAGCGTTTATAAACGAAACTATGCGTTCATTTAAATGCACGGAACGAACGCAACATAATGTGTGCGTTTAAATGCACAAATGGAGAAAATGCATTTGCGTTCGTTCGTTCAGCGTTTACCATTTGTTTGTTCAGCGTTTACCAATCGCAAAATTTCTGACGATTAAACTACGCATGATATCCAGTCATGCGATTCTTACCACGAGTCGGCGACTAATGTTTTTGATCATATTGAAGAATGTGACCTTTGGTTGACATTATTTGGTGGTGCACATTGATGATTATTCTGTTTTCTTTCGGGTTTTATGTTATTTTCATCAAAAATTTAACATACTTGACACTATATAAAAATATGCCGTCTGATTTTACCAACATTATTTCAGTTTTGTAATGAAATATAAAGTTTGTGCTACACATACATTTCCTATTTTAAATCGGTAAAAATGAAAGTGTGTAATCGTGCTTAAAAAACACCATTTACACAGTGTATTTCTTTATATTAAAATACTGCAAAACGCACTTCGTTTAAATCGAGACTTCAATTATGTGCTCAAAAGGATAATATTGAAAGCTATCCGAAATAGCGCAATGCATTCGTTGCGTTCGTTGCGTTCGTTATCAGCGTTTTAAAAAATGCATATATCGTTCATTTTTTAAAACGCTGAACGCTGAAAATGAACGAAACGAACGCAACGAACGAAACGCATTTTTAAAATATAGATCGTGCAACGTTCATTCTGCGTTCATTTTCCGTTCGTTCAGCGTTCGTTCTGCATTTATTTGGGGTACTTGAACGCAACTGGGTCTGTACCAACAATACATATGACCAAGTATCAAACAAAGAAATTAAAGTTATCAGAAAAAGTTAACTGAGGTTAACTGACCTAACCAAAGTGATGTTTAGGGTAAATAATGCCAAATTTGACCGTGACATTGGTATTTGTTGTCATTTAGTGATGTCCATCAATGCCAACAATACACATGACCAAGTATCAAAGACATAAAGTGAGGCAATCACATAAAGTTAACTGAGGTTAAGTTACCCAACCGAGGTTAAGTTACCTAACCAAGGTTAAGTTACCTTTAGAACAAGGTTAAGTTTGGGGTAAATAAGTAAATTATGACCTTGACCTTGGTAATTTTTGTCATTCAGTGATGACCACCAATGCCAACAATACATATGACCAAGTATCAAACAAGGAAAATGAGGCAATCCCATACAGTTAACTGAGGTTAGGTTGCCTAACCAAGATTAGGTTTTGGAAAAACAATGCAAAATATGGCCTTGACCTTGGCAATTTTGGCATTACGTGATGTTCCTCGACCCAACAAAGCATCCGACGAAGTTCCAGAAAAATTCTAGCAGCAGTTGTTGAGATATAGTTGATTTAAAATGCGGCCGCCTCCGCCGGAAAAATGACTGCTATGTCTCGCTACCCACTATCGTGGGCGATACAATAACAGATGTCTAACGGTTTGTCAACGAATTGCCTGATAGGGTATTGACAGCAGCCCCAGAGAGAGGGGAAGAACACATAAACAATTCTTCTCTTCATAACAGACAGACTCCTATGGTTCTTTTAACATTCTCAAAAGACAGACTCCCAATACATTTCTTTCATCTTTTATCCGTTTTGCACACTGTATGATCTATTTATGTGTCAACATGCCGTAAACACCATTCATTCAGACTCCAATACACAGGACCGCCCGGTTTACGTTCCCATCTGTTGGACGAAGTTTCTTGCCTAGAACCCTCTGAAGTAACCCAGTGGCGTCAGTGAGGCTCGAATCTGTGATATCCAGATTATAGGTATAATGTGGTATCCACAAGCCACGCCAGCCCCATAAAGAAAATTTGTTTTCTATGGTTAATGAATGTGCTTCAGCGGTACAAGTAACCTCTGACCCTTCTTGCATGACGCAATCAGTGGTTCCGGTATGATCCTACACATAACGAATTTCTGAAGGCAATAATTGAAAGTGCTATAAAAGATAAAGAGATGGGAGATAGTGGAACGCTTTTTTTTCTTCTAAAAATAAGGGTGGTAAAGTATTATGAAATCATTATGATACAAGGGGGCTCAGGGCTGTACAGATAATTTTTTTAGCCACTAGTCCGGGACTAGTCACCCTGTCAAAAGTGACTTGTCCCAAAAATATTGTGACTAGTCCCAAAAAATGGACACAAGTCCTGAATTCTTTCAATTTCTCAATATGTTAAAACTGCGTCTTGTAGCAATAGTAAGAATCACATCTGCATTTTTAAATTTCAATATAGATATTGAGTTTCATATTACAGTTCAGATAATCATTTAATGGAGAGAAAAAAAATCATATTAACTTTATATAGGATTAAGGTAAGGGGTACAGATGAGATTCTTACATTTTACCTAATGCAAAATAATAAATAACATGTGAATCAATATAAACATTTTATTTTAATGTTTTTGTCCAATACACCAGATGATTTTGACTTTTTGATTGGCTGTGTATCACATTCTACATCTGTCCTCTTTTTATTTTTACTTCCACTTTCGCTTTCACTCTGAATATTTTCCTTATTTTTAATACTGAAAAAGTCATTTTTGAAATGTAAACATTAGCACTGCCGAATAGGAAATCAAACTATGTATATCAGTTCGTTTTGTTTTTATTTCATTTTTTTGACAACTCAATTCTTCGAACGTAATAGTACACCAACTATGCACAAACCGTTACCCCACCCGCCTTTCATGTCTGTTACAATTACGCTCAACAATACACCGAGAAACAATAAAAAATCACACCTACCGTTTCATATCAAACATACTTCCATTATCAAACGTCCTTAGTTTCTTTACTCATCGAAAGATTGCCGACAAATCGGCCTGATTGTTAATTAATCAACGTGTGGTGTTATTGTTTCAGTGTATCGTCATTTTCAGGTCACCACGTGACGAACCGGTAATCACGTGACGAACATGTGATTTACCTGTAGTAGTCGTTTTATTGGCTAGCGGGTCTGGATTAAAATAGATCGGGTCAATTGATTGGATTATGTCGACAATGCCGACTGATAATTAAAGTAATTTGTAGGCGGGACTTCCGGCATTTGATTGTTGATAAAATTGCCGGGGGTAATCGCTGATCGCTGCTGTTGATGCTAATTGCATTACATAAGCGAGTGCAATTAAAGGATTACGCTGAGAATTGTGCTGGGGTTGTTTTATGACAGGTGGCCGACATTGTTAAAGACACATTTCCCAACGCTACTTGGTCATTGAAAAAGCATGGGAAGCTTGAATATTTACAGCCAGCACGCTTCATGGCTGATCAACTACGGTATATAAATTGAAGCCCGCTCTTAGTCTTTTTTATTTGTATAGCATTGCTATATTGAGGGTAAGAATAGCGTAACAACTCTTTGTAATTTACTTTAATGAAGAAATATATGTCCATAATTTAGCTTTTGAATACAAAACTTATCTGGTATTTCTTAATTGTTTTTAGACCAAAAATCAGAGCACAACACAATAAATATACAACATTCTTTAATGTGTTATTATGTATAGTGGTCACAAATGCTTTATTGATTGGGCCTCATAATCTGAAGAAAAATGGAATATCACACTTTGCACATGAAATTGCATGGCTAACAGTGATTTACAGTTACCTATAGAAATTCTCTCTCCCCACCCCCCTCCCCCCCCCCCCCCCCCCCCCCCACCCAAATACAATAGGCTCGAAATATGTCTTTAATTGGACAAATCTGGGACTGAAATCTTTTAAACAGTGACACGCCCGACTTTCTCTTTTTTTTAGCTCTACTGGCCAAGGGCCAGCACAGCTTATGGGATGGTGTGTTGTCCGTCGTCCGTCCGTCCATCCGTTAACTTTTCTTCAAACGACTTCTCATCAGAAACCGCTTGGCTAATTTTGACCAAACTTCACATGGATAATCTTTAGATGAATGCTTTTTAGATTTGTTAAAATTAGGTCAGCGCTACATCCAAGATGGCTGCCATTACCATATATGGTCGAAACCTTAAACAATCTTCTTTTCCAGAACCGCTGGACAGATTTCAACAGTTTTTCTTTTAAAATGATCGCCAACGCCTAGACTATCAAGTTTGTTCAAATAAAGTCCCCGGGGTCAAAAATGGCCCTGCCCCGGAGGTCCAAAGTTTGTATATTGAGGTTTTGCATGTTTTTCATATAGACATATAGGAAACAAGAGGCCCAAGAGGGCCTGTGGACGCTCTACTGGCTAAAACAGCTCTTATAGATTTAGATAGATATAACTAGATATAGCTCTCTTCTCCTATAGATTTAACAAAGGAAAATACAATATAGCATTTTTCAACAAATCAAGGGCCATGACTCTGTTATTATTAACAAGATCTAGCTGGTTTTCAAAATTGTCCAAGATTTCATTGATATACCGCGCTTTGCACAACTAGACATCATACTGAGGCTTCCTGCCAAATTTCGTAGAAATCCAACAAGCCGTTTAAGAGGAGTAGCGCCGACAAGAACTTTCAAATAAAAATGTCAAAGGGCCATAACTCCGTCAAAAATCAGCGAACTGGAACAAAAGCGTGACATGCACAACTAGACATCTTACCGATGCTTCCTGCCAAGTTTCGTCGAAATTCAACAAGGCATTTAGGATGAGTAGCGCCGACAAGAAATTTTAAAGTAATTGTCAAGTAATTAAAAAGATAATGAAAAAAAAAGAAAAAAAAAAAAGTTCAAATCGATCAAAAAAACAACAAGAGGGCCATAATGGCCCTGAATCGCTCACCTGAGTTCAGTGCAGGTATTGTGCTAAGGCTAGCTAGGAATTGTAACCCAAGAGGAACTCAACTAGGGCCTTATTGTTGGATGGAGGAGATATATCGCTAGACAATTTGTTTATTGAAGACACTTATCAAGCAATAACTGGTACCAGGGGCATAATTAGAAATAATTCTTGTTACAGGTGCACTAGATGGTACTACATACCAAATATGAAAGCTATAGGCCTTGTTTGTGACATATAGATTTTTGAAGTATTGGTTACATAACTGTATGTTAACATGTGACCCCCAGGGTAAGGCTCCCGATGAACAGGGCAGAATTGTCACAGGTCCATCACATGCTGCAAAGCAATAAATGCTCTAGGGCTAGGCATTTTAGTTTTTGAAAATATTGTTCAAGTAGTTTTTAACTTCATGTGACCCATTTCCGAACTTGATCAAGATATAATTAATATAAACAATTTGACAAAATTTCATCAAGATTGGGTAACAAATATGACCTCTAGAGTGTACACAAGTTTTTTCAAGTATTTGACCTAGTGACCTAGTTTTTGACCCCATGGGACCCATTTTTGAACTTGGCCAAGATATAATTAAGACAAACATTTTGACGAAGTTTCATCAAGATTGGGTCAGAAATACGGCTTCTAGAGTGTTGAACTTGACCGAGATTTCATTGAGACAAACATTCTGAATAGCATAGGCAAGTTACAGCAACCCGTGGAGCAGTAGAACAATAATAACTAAAAGTATGTGTAGCTAAGTAGATCCCGCATATATCCTATGCGTGTGCATGTATGTATGTATATGAGTATGCATGGAAACTCACCAGTGCCTATAGCACATAAGCGCCGGATGCCATCCCTCCCCCGCCCCGGTATAAGACTGTTATATGTAACTCGTCGACAGTACTTGGCGTACAACGCGCTGGAATGGGAGAGAGAGGGCATTTGGTGTGCATGTATGTATGCACAGGTGTATGTATGAAAACTTATAATGGTCTATATAATTATTCTGTAAATTTACCTCACTAAGTGCTCATCCCATCAGAAGGGATGGGACCGTCAGCAAATTTAAAAAAACAGTGTCATTTTGACATGTCTCATATACTCATATATGAAAAACTTCATCGATTACGGATTTCAAGATTAGGTTGATGATGGGAGATCTAACTGTTCCTGTGGTACCCTAATCACAGAGTTGGTATGGGATTTCATGAGCATGTTGGTATTGCATTGTCTAACCGTCTCGCCACTAGGTTGTCTTGTATCTTTGATTGCTGATTTGATTTGTATTACAGTGTGTTGAGACTTGCTTATTGTCGATTTCGTTCATAAAAACAGTAATAATATCGCTTTAAAACCAAGTGATTTCCATCCGGTCCGCGCCGTGGCCAAATTGACAAATCCGACCTTGACACTTATATCGACCCTGACCCTGAATAACATAGTTAAGAAACTCGGCATTAAATACATATTTTAAGTAGGACACCCAAGTAGGTCAGGTCAGGCCAGTAGAACACGACAGGTTAAGGTCGACGCAATTAAAATTAAACATCTAGGAAATAAGTGAAATGTGTATATGTATGAGTGTGCATGAAATATAATAACTACCTGTAATGATATTATTCTGTATATATCTACTATGTGTATGGATGTATGTATATCTATGTGTATGTATGAAAGCTTGTATTATCCTTATATATAATTACCTACTATGTGGTATCACCCAATATCCGTATATATATATATATACTCCGCGCATTAAAGTACGTTTATGTGTATGGACGAGATTTAAATTTGTCTATATAAGTAGCTACATTTGACACTCGCGTCGGTCGAATAAGTAATTACAATAAAACGCGTCCCACGGAAATATCGGGCGGTGTTATAATGGGAATAGAACATATTAGGCCACTTTTTAGGCATTCGATTTTTGGTATTATAACAAAATTTAAAAAAAAAAAAAAAAATAAGTAAGCAAATAAATATACCAGTAGAAGCCATACAAAAACATTAAATTTTTATTTTGCATTATACCACAAGGGATGTGACCGTCTTAAAATCCAACAACTACAGTAATAATAGTGAAGTAGTTCTTAACTAAGAACAAAAGTAATGTTAACTCTAAAACCAGTAAACACGGCACATACCCGTTTAGGACTAAGGAGCGCCTCCCTACGGTCCCTTTCATCACCAACCTGTGGGACACATCCCACAGGGGCAGTCTTGACTGGAAACCGTTATCGACCATAATTGGCCTTTCCCTCCTAGTGGTAGCAAACCCCTTGCGCGAACAAGATGTGGAATTGCTGCCACAGTACCTCAGACCAGACACACACGCTATACCCCAGGCATAGCAAACAACACACTGAACACCAACAAATGCCCCAACATGTACAAACATACAACACAGTAACAACCGAACAGGCCCCAGTTCGATGACCACAAGTATTAGTATGCTGCAAATGGACACGCTTATCATCCCCAAGATGGCGTGGTACAGGCATACCCCTCATCAAACCCCAGCAAATATGATATGTTAAAAACATAATCATAACACTACAAAACAAGCACGCACCACATATAACACAACGCCAAACAAAGATAGGACCGGAAGGTGTCAATACGCGAAATTAGGTTGAATTTACCGCTGTTGTTGACACCGCTTTTAGCACATATTTAGGCATTTAACAGACCTGTTGGCAAGGTCTATATCAGCTTCAAAATTCAAAATTACACCTTTAAAAGTCCAGACTCTATTGTGCCCATCGCGTCAGGTATACCTTGACGTGTTCGTTGGCGGACGGACTATAAACCTTAGAATTACACACACAGACGAAATTGCATCATCGTCGTCATCATTCTGATTTCTCTCGTGATCAGACGTGTCTTAAACCAGTCTCGTGACTAGCATTTGAAAACGCGCGGTTAACTTGTTAAAATTCTACTTTACTTTAGTAAATAGTTGGAAACAGTTGGAAACCAAGGTTAGTAAATAAACATAGGTATTTTAAATAAACGTTCTTAACGTTCTTATCATGTCATAAACCAGGATAAAGAATTAATTAATTAAAACCTATCGGAGGTATTAATCAAAGTAAGTGTTTATACCATAATACATCGCGTGCCGTATTGAGCAATTCGCGCGCACCACCGTTTTTCTGTGTTAAAAGCTGTCTTTGTACTGTATTGTATTGTTCTGTGTTGTGCTGTGCAAGAAAGAAAAGAAAGATAGGAAACAAGTAAGTGTATAGTAAAACTAACATTAAGATATTTTTAGTAAACATTAATTAATCAGTGTGTAATCCATTGCCAAATTGTTACTTTCTAGCAAAAAGCAAAAAGCATTACATTTTTGAAAAATTCTGATTGGCTGAGCGCATATCTTCCTGGCGCTGATTGGTCCATTTTTCAAGCCGATCTTTGTGAATTCGAGATAAATCCTCATAAACAGCTACTTTAAACTAGATTTATCACCAGTAAAATTAGTTTTACACTAAACCAGGTTCCTAAAACCATTTAAAGTCTTTTGACTAATGCTCTGAATATAAGATAATTTTCATAATCACCTTATTAAACTAGATTTATCACCAGCAAAGTTAGTGTGTACACTAAACCAGGCACCTAAAAACCATTTCAAGTATTCTGGCTAAGGATCAAAAAATCCACTTACTAAAGCGTAATTTCTAACATATAGAGTAACTCGCTTGTTTCACTGTGTGGTTCTGTGTTGAATTGTGATATTGTCTATTATAACATAAATTTGTGTGTAATTGTGATATTTTATACTATATTGTATTTGTGTTATATTGGATATTTGGGCTGTATTTGTGGTGGTCTGAGTGCTACTGTATAGGGAAAAAAGGAAAAATAAGCAAGACAGAAAGCAAGTAAGTTTAGTGGACAAATTAACACCAAGAGATTTATAATAACCAGTTATCAACCCATTATCAAACCTATAGTATATCGTATAAAAAATCAAAATCCTGGGAAAAAACCTAAAACCTGAAACAAGCTTGAACCTGATTGGCTAAGAGCAAATTGTATCCCCGGCTCTGATTGGTCCATTCTTTCAATACAAATTGTGAAATTCATTTATTTCTCATAGCCATCTTTGCTTCTATTAGTTTCTATTAGTCTCCTTTTTTTGTAGCATTATTAGAACCATAGTAACAAATTTAATATCTACATTCACATTTCTGCTCTGACTGGCCCGTTGTCAAACAATTCTGTGAAATAAAAATCCAAAAAGAATCTAGCTCAATTCTAAAGAAAATTTCTCCTTGATTCTGATTGGTCCATTTTCAATCCACTGTGTGAAATAAAACTGAACTTTAAAAAATCAAGCCAAATTTCAATAAAACAACTCCAAATGGTCTAGTATTCAAACTAATGACGATAAACCACCTTTCAGACACATTTAACAAACATTTCCTAGTCGTTAGACATAATTTTAGTATTTTACATAGACAACTAAATCTTTGCACAAACCGGAAATAAGATTAATTCTGCTCGATTCTGATTGGTTCATTTTCAATCCGGTTTGTGAAACAAAATTAAAACTTTCCAATATCTCAAATCTCCTAATATCCTTTAAGTAGGGTGTATTAAAATCTTATTAGGGCTATACCAACAAAATTTAGTATCTACCATGTCTACATTTGGCCCGTTATCAAACAGTTTTGTGAAATAAAAATCCAAAAAAAATTAAGAATCTAACGCGATTTGATAGAAAATTATCTCCTCGATTCTGATTGGTCCATTTTCAATCCGGTTTATTAAACAAAATCCAAAGTAAATTACAACAAATCTACATTATCAGAGACAACAGACTTGTTCTTTTTGTATCTCTCCTTAAGGTATTTCCTATTTAGTATATATCTGCCAGACATAACCATGAATATAAGCTGTGTGGATCTTTTCAGCAGTAGTGGTAGTAGCAGTGGTAGTAGCAGTGGTGGTAGTAGCAGTGGTAGTAGCAGTGGTAGTAGTGAGAGTGGAAGTGAAAGTAGTAGCGGGATCGAGTGTAGTAGAGGTAGCAAATGTAGTGGCCACAACGACGGGGACAACTCCATAGCGAGCTGTTCAACGTGTTCCCCCACCACGCAACGTACCACCATGGTAGTTAAGACATATAGAGATAGCCTGGTGGGCATCACACCAGAGACAGTGCCGCATGCGGAGACGGCGGTACCAGTACCGATAGTAGTACCATCAGTACCAGTGTTACCGGTGGCACCAGTAGTACCAATAACAGTAGTACCAGATAGTAATGAACCATGGGTAACTAAGGACAAGCCCCAGAGAAGCGCTCCACCGTACACGGCTTCAAAGCTTGTGACTGTCATGATGACGTTATGCACAGTAGCTGGGCAGTTCCCACCCAAATGTTATGGGAAAGTAGTAGAAGCCTTTATCAAGCATGTAGGAGCTGCCTTCTGCACACCAAGGCCTGTGGGTCAGGGTCAAAACCCACAATTCTGTATTGTAGAAAATAAATTACACATAGCGAAGCAGTTCACGTATGGACAAATGGACTACAAACTTGTCCCGGTAATCTCCTCTAGTAATAAAACAAACCAGGATACAGCATATAGTAAGGGGGTAGCCCATACAAATTTAACTAAGGACATAACGGAGGAACGACTAATGGCATATCTGGACGCAAAAAACAACAAGATAATTAGCGCATAATTATGTGCCTAATAGGCAATCAAATCAAAATTTGACAACGATCATAATAACATTTAGTACGGCAAGCATCCCGTCTTTTATTAAAACAAAAACAGGAGTTATAATTGAAGTAAATCCAGCCCTCCTAGCTACCATAAGGTGCAACAACTGTCAGATGCACGGACATAGCACTATTAAATGTACTAACGGACCCTTATGCCCTCACTGTGCAGGACATCACACAGGCGAATACTGCCGTCAAAGAGATAATAAAAAATGTGCAAACTGTCATAAAAAGCACAGCGCAGCATACAAAGGCTGCCCTTCGTATCATGCATATCTAAATATAGTAAATGGCAAAAATGCAATAATACAAAAAGCTCATGTGGGTTCAAAAAAGCCAGTGTCCTCACCGGCACCCACACCTTCTCAAAACAAAGAATGCGTCCAGGGAGTGTCTGCGGCAACACCCCCGGTCCAATCTCATGATCCAAAAACGGAAGCAATCATAAGAGCTATAATTAAGAAAATCATACCAAAACTGGGGGTACCCAATATAGAACAGACCCTAGTAGACAGCATAGTGGATGATGCTATAGCGTCAGAAACGGCCCACACAATAGCACCAACCACCCCCGCCCCAAACACCGTAGTCAACGGGACACGGAGCAAACAAGGAGCCAACAGAAACCCAACCCCTCCCACACCCCACTGGGCTAACATGCCAGACCACGGACCGATATATGATCAGCACAGATCATTCAGATTGAATAGAGGACCACCCCCACCCCCACCCCGATGGGGCAATCTCCCATACAATGCATATAGGCCGCAATATAGAGTGCACCCATTAGACAGGAGGCCCCCTCAAAATATGGGTTACTTACCCCAACCCCCATACTACCCATACTAAATAAATAGGGTAAAACTCCCCAATTGTAGCCCCAACCACTACTACTAGGATCGGTACTTATTACGCCCCAAAAAATAATAAGTTTAACTTCAAGAAACAAAACCTAGTAGTCATGTCCTGGAACGCCAGGGGCCTTACGGGGAGAAAAGCGCATAAAGCAACAGAACTCCAGCAGGTATTAGAAGATATGAACCCTAAACCAGATGTATTTTGCATTCAAGAAACATTTTCAAAAGAAATGGCGGTTAAACTAATTGGATATCAAACACCAATTAATACCCAGAGGCCAGGCCTTCAAAAAGGGGGGGGGGGAGTAGCAACTTATGTTAGAGTAGGGATCCAATTTATAGAAAACAAAGTCAAAACAATAGAAAACATAGAATACAACTCTGTCAAAATACAGGGAACCACACAAAATGTGATTATAATTAATGTCTATATCGCCCACACCGACTATGCCAATGCAAATAATATAAGAGCGTTATGTAACATTACAACACACTGTACAATCATGACCGGGGACTTCAATTTAAAAAACCCAATGTGGAACCCCCCGGGCGATCCAAGGCATGACAATCAGGCTACGTATCTTATAGAAACCATTAATGATAGAAATATGCAAATAATCAATAATAACCAGGCCACTAGATTAGGTGAAGACGGTCAACGGGACTCTACCCTAGACCTTAGTATAGTCTCAAATAGTATAGCCCATAAAGCAACCTGTAGTGTATTAGATAACACTATAGGAAGCGACCATTACCCTACAATCACTAGCGTTAGTTTCAAAACCCAATACCAGCCCATAGTCATTCCAGCTAAATGGAAGGTAGATAAGGCAGATTGGACTAAGTTTAAACACACATGTGACCAACACTTCGACTACAACACCCCTGAGACCAATATCCAAGGTAAATACAATGCCTTTACAACAGAATTACAAAATGTGTGCAAAACGGCAATACCAAAAACTAAAGCCGGCATAAAGAAAAGAAAGAACGTTTTTCCCTGGTGGACAGACCAATGCAAAATAGATATAAAAAAAAGGGAAAACCTCAGAAAAACATATAAGAGCAATAAAAACGATGAAACCTGGAAGAAATTCAAAACCCAGAGATCCATAGCAAAAAACACTATCAAAAAAGCAAAATATGAATGCTGGAAACAATTCATATCCCAAATTAACTACAAAACAACATCGAAACAAGTCTGGAATATAGTTAAAAGGTTAAAACGTCAACCAATGGAACCGATACCCACTTTAGTACAGGATCAAAAAGAAATATATGATAACCAAACTAAAGCAAACACACTGGCATCCCAATATCAGAAAGTAAGCAGTGATATGAATTATGACGAACAATTTTCTAAAACTAAAGAAAGTAAATGAAACCATGTATGATAAAATAATGGAAACAGAGGGAGACCACTCTGACTGCGAATTTAATAAGCCATTTACACTCTCTGAGCTCAATTTAGCCCTCCTAACATGTAACAGCACAGCCCCGGGGGAAGATAGCATTCATTACGACATGATAATTAACCTCACAACAAATGGCAAAATCAAACTGGTCGAACTATATAACTATTCCTGGTCAACGGGAACACACCCCGAAGAATGGAGTGAATCCCTCATAATCCCCATCCTAAAATTGGGAAAAGATAAAACCCTCCCATCGTCGTACAGGCCTATATCCCTGACCCCAGTACTCTCTAAAATCATGCAAAAAATGATAAAACCCAGAATTATAGCCTATGTAGAAACACAGGGCCTAATTTCAATAGATCAGTCAGGATGCAGGCCATACCACTCCTGCATCGATCACCTCGCACGACTAGAAAATGATGGTAGACAAGCCCAACTTACTAACGGTGTTCATGGACCTTAGTAATGCATTTGATATACACATTTGATATACACTGGAACAAGGGAGCCCTCATGTTAATGTATCAGCTGGGAATCAGGGGGAGACTACTCAAATGGCTCAATGTATTTTTAATGGAAAGAAAAATTAAAGTTAAAGTAAATGGTCATGTATCCGACACCAAAATAGCAGAAAATGGCTGTCCCCAGGGTAGCGTTTTATCTCCAATCATTTTCTGTATATACATGAATACTCTAAAAATGGCGGTGACAGAGCACAACGAAACTATAACACCGTTAAATCGCACCCAACTAGCCCAATACGTCGATGACGGGGCCATGTGGATAAAATCTCGAAGTCCGGTTAAATTAACACAACTAGGGCAACAACTGATGTCCAAAATCGAAAAGTGGTCAATAACGTGGGGTATGAAAATAAACCCCGAAAAAACCCAGGTCATGATAATATCAAAACCAAGAAGATATCCCGAAAAAGAATTTAAACTAAAAAAATTGAAACTATGTAACAAAACAGTAGAATACGCGCCACATGCAAAACTCCTGGGAATGTACTTCGACAGTCATTTGACATGGAAGAAACACATCACTTATGTCATAGAAAGATGTAATAAGGATATGCGCCTGCTTAGAATGTTAACTAACAGCACGTACGGGGCAGATAAAACATCCTTAATCAACCTATACAAAGCGTTAATTTTAAGTAAAATCAGTTATGGAGACATAGCATATGCCTCCGCGTCCGACAGGTTACGACATAAATTACAGGTGATACAAAATAAAGCCCTCCGCATCGCCACAGGGCCACATAGGTCAACCAACATAATTGGACTCATGGCGGAATGCGCAGAAACGCCACTCTTTATACACCGCGAAAAGAATATGCTGAAATACTGGGCAAGATCAACCCGGCTAAAACAAAACCTCCCAATTAACGCGAAAATAACAAAGATAGGCATATTCGAACATAAAAAAGATAATACTCGCCTAAAACTCCCGTATACTCAGCAAATACAAACACTGTTAAGTAAACATAACATGACCAATCTATCAATAGCAAAACCCGTCTACCCCGATAATACGCTAATAGGAATCTTAAAGCCGTGCCTAGATCTCACCCATTTAATTAATAAAAAACAAACAGGACCCGCGATAGCACGCAATATAAGTATAGATCATATAGACAGCAACTATAAGGATTATGTCCAAATATATACAGACGGGAGTAAAAAACCCGAGAAAGAAATAGCCGGATCGGGAATTTGCATATACAGTACCAACAATACTTTGATCTTAGAACAAGGTTATAAAGTAGACCACAGGTTATCAGTATACACAACCGAACTAATTGCGATTCGAATAGCGCTCACATGGATAATAACATTCAAACCCGAAAAAGTGGTTATATTCAGCGACAGTCTGAGTTCACTACAATCAATAGCTAATGGTACTAACAATAGTAGACCCGACATAACTTATACGATCTTAAAACAGATAAACACCATATCAGATTTAAACATACTTTTAGAAATGAATTGGATTCCCAGCCACGTAGATATAGAAGGGAATGAAAGGGCGGACTACTGGGCTAACAGAGGGGCAAGCAAAGGCACCCCCTTACCCATAACATTAGGCATTAAAGAAGTATATTCGATAATTAAAGCTAAAATGACAAGCGAGTGGAAGCAATATTGGTCACAAGCTACCACACAACGTATTTCAATGCACCCCCATGTACCAACTAAAGAAATCCAATATAGCGAAGATAGGCGCATGGATATTGCATATACCAGACTAAGATTAGGACATAGCCGATTAGGAAACAATGATAAAATAAAAACTAGCAACGGGGTAATCTCAGATTGCGAAACATGCGGTCAAAACGGATCATTTGACCACACTTTCTTTGATCCCTCGGGTCTATTCCCCTTATACTTAAGCCAACGCGATACACTAAAAACCGACCTTCTCAAGTTAGGATTAAAGATAATAGACCAAAAAGCGCTATTATTCCCGGAAACACAATACGCAGTAGAAACGCGGAACGCGGTTTTTAAGTTCCTCCGATCGACAGGAGTATTATACAGAATATAGACTCAAACATGCTCTGTATACGCTAAGTACTCAGTAAAAAGGCAAAAGTGGTGATATTTATGTATATGGGGATCGCTGACATGCATGTAACAGTCATTTTCATGCGTAATATGTGTGCCGGATGATCCTCATATATATTAAACTCATATGGTGTACATGTGTGTGGTCATATGTACGTAGCAAATAGCCAGTAAAGGAATATGTATGTCGGTATATGTCGTATGTAGCATGAAATGTATGGGTCTATGTGTATATTTAGCCATATGGGGGTATACTGTTCATCTGATCTTGACTTCTGCCATCATTTATTTAAATGCATAAACGGAATTGCACACATTTGATATTCTACCAACATATCTCAATACGACTTATTAACGATAAAACAACAAGTAAATGGACCCACACACTACTTGCAGCACCACTGCCCCTCGGTATAAGGTGGTCAATACATGCTTTGCTCCCATGGGCGCCGAAAGAGGGATGGGAAAGCAACTAGGGGCGGAACCCATAATTTAAGAACCATTAAAAAACCAACATTTCATTAACGGTGCTCTCACTTTGGACCGCGCGGATAATTTCAATCCGTTTTGCAAAACAAAAATGCAGCTTACACCTGATTGGTTCATTTTCAATCCGTTTCGCGAAACAAAAAAACAACAAATCCCTGATTGGTCCATTTTCAATCCGTTTTGTAAAACAAAAATAAACCATAATTTCAACTAAATGGGGATCGAACATGTAACATGTAAATATAAATGTATGATTATATAGCTAATGTAAACATACCAAGATATGGACAAGTCAAAACGCCCTATTACTATAAAACATAGCGAAAGTTAAAAACGATTAGTTGAGTCTAATGTGGGGCTTCATCTGCACGTGGAATAATTTCTGTGATACAATGATAGCCGATGGGCACAAGTGATCATCTTGGTTCAATCCCGGGCGGCGCCGCAAACATGCAGTCCTGCAGCTAGGGTGCGAACTGGGGGGTCCGTGTCAGTAAGCTTGAGTCTGGGCTCGTACACTCGCTTAAAACTTAGAATAGGACAAACCATATCATGACAGGCAGAATACAATATAACAGATACAAAAGGTTAGGTAAATAGAGAAGATGTACAGTATAAACTATAAGTATGGTGCACACGGACATTGTAATATGGGCCCATGGCCAAATCCGCAATCCTTCCTGACACTCGGTAGTGACTGGGGTTGTAACTCACCCTGGAACTGGCTCTTGTGAGCGCTGATTAAGGTTACCGATGAGGACGCGGCACCGGACCCCATATCAAGAATGGTGACAACATTGCACGGTGGGGCCGCGCTACCAAATCAATGCCTAAACTATGAAGGAACTACACCTACATAGTAGGCGAGTCTCTCCACTGACACAAATACAGCCAGTGGATGCTCGCTGTAGTCTTTGGGGCGTGCAAACGTATTCAAGGCTAGGCTTCAAGAAGAGTTAAAAGATGGGGTGGCGCGACATCACTGTGGGGTGTTTTGAAAAAGGGTATATGAACATACGTACATAGCAGGCCCGGCCATAGTTATCATTCAGACAATTAATTTGGTATAAGCATAGGCAAGTTACAGCAACCCGTGGAGCAGTAGAACAATAATAACTAAAAGCAGTATGTAATAAATATTGGCATAGCGAGGTCGATCTACCGGCCGGTTATATGAGAGTATGTGTAGCTAAGTAGATCCCGCATATATCCTATGCGTGTGCATGTATGTATGTATATGAGTATGCATGGAAACTTACCAGTGCCTATAGCACATAAGCGCTGGATGCCATCCATCCCCCGCCCCGGTATAAGACTGTTATATGTTTAATCTTCGACAGTACTTGGCGTACAACGCGCTGGAATGGGAGAGAGAGGGCATTTGGTGTGCATGTATGTATGTACAGGTGTATGTATGAAAACTTACAATGGTCTATATAATTATTCTGTAAATTTACCTCACTAAGTGCTCATCCCATCAGAAGGGATGGGACCGTCAGCAAATTTAAAGTGACACTTTGACATGTCTCATATACTCATATATAAAAAAATTCATCGATTACGGATTTCAAGATTAGGTTGATGATGGGAGATCTAACTGTTCCTGTGGTACCCTAATCACAGAGTTGGTATGGGATTTCATGAGCATGTTGGTATTGCATTGTCTAACCGTGATAAATGATTTAATTTGTATTGCAGTGTGTTGAGCCTTGCTTATTGCCAATTTCGTTCATAAAAACAGTAATAATATTGCTTTAAAACCAAGTGATTTCCATCCGGTCCGCGCCGTGTGCAAATTGACAAATCCGACCTTGACACTTATATCGACACTGACCCTGAATAACATAGTTTAGAAACTCGGCATTAAATACATATTTTTAAGTAGGACACCCAAGTAGGTCAGGTCAGGCCAGTAGAACACGACAGGTTAAGGTCGACGCAATTAAAATGAAACATCTATGAAATAAGTGAAATGTTTATATGTATGAGTGTGCATGAAATATAATAACTACCTGTAATGATATTATTCTGTATATATCTACTATGTGTATGGATGTATGTATATCTATGTGTATGTATGAAATCTTGTATTATCCTTATATATAATTAACTACTATGTGGTATCACCCAATATTCGTATATATATATATATATATACTCCGTGCATTAAAGTACGTTTATGTGTATGGACGAGATCTTAAATTTGTCTATATAAGTAGCTACATTTGACACTCGCGTCGGTCGAATAAGTAATTACAATAAAACGCGTCCGACGGAAATATCGAGCGGTGTTATAGTGGGAATAGCACATATTAGGCCACTTTTTAGGCATTCGATTTTTGGTATAACAATTATAGGAAAAAAAAACAAATAAGTAAGCAAACAAGTATACCAGTAGAAGCCATACAAAAACATTAAATTTTTATTGTGCATTATACCACAAGGGATGTGACCGTCTTAAAACCCAACAACTACAGTAATAATAGTGTAATAGTTCTTAACTAAGTACAAAAGTAATGTTAACTCTAAAACCAGTAAACACGGCACATACCCATTTAGGACTAAGGAGCGCCTCCCTACGGTCCCTTTCATCACCAACCTGTGGGACACATCCCACAGGGGCAGTCTTGACTGGAAACCGTTATCGACCATAATTGGCCTTTCCCTCCTAGTGGTAGCAAACCCCTTGCGCGAACAAGATGTGGAATTGCTGCCACAGTACCTCAGACCAGACACACACGCTATACCCCAGGCATAGCAAACAACACACTGAACACCAACAAATGCCCCAACATGTACAAACATACAACACAGTAACAACCGAACAGGCCCCAGTTCGATGACCACAAGTATTAGTATGCTGCAAATGGACACGCTAATCATCCCCAAGATGGCGTTGTACAGGCATACCCCTCATCAAACCTCAGCAAATATGATATGTTAAAAACATCATAACACTACAAAACAAGCACGCACCACATATAACACAACGCCAAACAAAGCTAGGACCGGAAGGTGACAATACTCGAAATTAGGTTGAATTAACCGCTGTTGTTGACACCGTTTTTAGCACATATTTAGGCATTAAACAGACCTGTTGGCAAGGTCTATATCAGCTTCAAAATTCAAAATTACACCTTTAAAAGTCCAGACTCTATTGTGCCCATCGCGTCAGGTATACCTTGACGTGTTCGTTGGCGGACGGACTATAACCCTTAGAATTACACACACACACACACGACAAAATTGCATCAAGATCGAGTCAAAAATATGGCCTCTAGAGTGTACACACATTTTTTTTCAAAGTTTGACCTAGTGACCTAGTTTTTAAACCCATGTGACCCATTTTCAAACTTGACCAAGATATAATTAAGACAAACATTCTGACAAAGTTGCATCAAGCTCGGGTCAAAAATATGGCCTCTAGAGTGTACACAAGTTTTTTCCAATATTTGACCTAGTGACCTAGTTTTTAACTTCATGTGACCCATTTCCGAACTTGATCAAGATATAATTAAGATAAACAATTTGACAAAGTTTCATCAAGATTGGGTAACAAATATGACCTCTAGAGTGTACACAAGTTTTTTCAAGTATTTGACCTAGTGACCTAGTTTTTGACCCTGTGTGACCCATTTTCGAACTTTAGCAAGCTATAATTGAGACAAATATTCTGACAAAATTGCATCAAGATCGGGTCAAAATTATGGCCTCTAGAGTGTACACACTTTGGTTTTTCCAAAGTTTGTCTTAGTGACCTAGTTTTTAACACCATGTGACCCATTTTTGAACTTGGCCAAGATATAATTAAGACAAACATTTTGAAGAAGTTTCATCAAGATTGGGTCAGAAATACGGCTTCTAGAGTGTTCACAAGGTTTTTCAAGTATTTGACCTAGTGACCTAGTTTTTGACCCCACATGACCCATTTTTGAACTTGACCGAGATTTCATTGAGACAAACATTCTGACAAAGTTTCATGATGATTGCATCAGAAATGTGGCCTCTAGAGTGTACACAAGAAAAGTTAACGGACGACGGACGGACAACGGACAACACACCATCACATAAGCTCTCCTGGCCCTTGGCCAGTAGAGCTAAATATGGCCTCTAGAGTGTACACACGTTTTTTCCAAAGTTTGACCTAGCGACCTAGTTTTTAACACCATGTGACCCATTTTCAAACTTGACCAAGATATAATTAAGACAAACATTCTGACAAAGTTGCATCAAGCTCGGGTCAAAAATATGGCCTCTAGAGTGTACACAAGGTTTTTCCAATATTTGACCTAGTGACCTAGTTTTTAACTTCATGTGACCCATTTCCGAACTTGATCAAGATATAATTAAGATAAACAATTTGACAAAGTGTCATCAAGATTGGGTAACAAATATGACCTCTAGAGTGTACACAAGTTTTTTCAAGTATTTGACCTAGTGACCTAGTTTTTGACCCCTAATGACCCATTTTTGAACTTGACCGAGATTTCATTGGGACAAACATTCTGACAAAGTTTCATGATGATTGCATCAGAAATGTGGCCTCTAGAGTGTACACAAGCAAAAGTTAACGGACGACGGACGGACGACGGAAGACGGACAACTTACACACATTCCCATAAGCTCTGCTGGCCCTTGGCCAGTAGAGCTAAAAACTTTAAAAAATCTTCTCTGAAACCACAAGGCACAGAGCTCTCATATATTACATGTAGCATCAGCTTATGGTCCTCTACTAAGTTTGTTCAAATGGTGACCCTGGGGTCAAATTTGTCCCCGCCCCAGGGGTCACAGTTTTACATAGACTTATATAGGATTTTTTTTTTAAAAATCTTCTTCTCGGAAACTACAAGAGCCAGAGGTTTGATATTTTGCGTTTACTATAAGCTTATGGTCCTTTACCAAGTTTGTTCAAATGGTGACCCTCGGGTCACATTTGGCCCCGCCCCAAGGATCACATGTTATACATAGACATGTATAGGGAAAAACTTAGAAAAATCTTCTTCTCTGAAACTGCAAGAGCCAGAGGGTTTAATATTTTGCATTTGCTATAAGCTTGTTGTCCTCTAGAAAGTTTGTTCAAATGGTGACCCAGGGGTCACATTTGGCCCCACCCCGGGGGTCACAGTTTTACATAGGCTTGTATAGGGAAAAACTGAAAAAAAAATTCTTCTCTGGAACCATATGGCACAGAGCTCTCATGTATTACATGTAGCATCAGCTTATGGTCCTCTACTAAGTTTGTTCAAATGGTCACAGTTTTACATAGACTTATATAGGATTTTTTTAAAAAAAATCTTCTTCTCGGAAACTACAAGAGCCAGAGGTTTGATATTTTACAATTATTATAGGATTATGGTCCTTTACCAAGTTTGTTCAAATGGTGACCCTGGGGTCACATTTGGCCCCGCCCCAAGGGTCACATGTTTTACATAGACAAGTATAGGGAAAAACTTAAAAAATCTTCTCTGAAACTGCAAGAGCCAGAGGTTTAATATTTTGCATTTGCTATAAGCTTATGGTCTTCTACCAAGTTTATTCAAATGATGACCCATTGGTCACATTTGGCCCCACTCTGGGGGTCACAGTTTTACTTAGGCTTGTATAGGCAAAAACTGAAAAAAATCTTCTTCTCTGGAACCACATGGCACAGAGCTCTCATGTATTACATGTAGCATCAGCTGATGGTCCTCTACCAAGTTTGTTCAAATGGTGACCCTGGTGTCAAATTTGGACGCACCCCGGGGGTAACATTTTTTTATTTTTTTTTTATCATTTTCAATTATTTTTTTTAATATATTTTTTAATTGTTTCAATTTTCTTTTTTTTTCTTTTTTTTTTTAAATATTTTAATATTTTTTTTTAAATTGTTTCATTTTTTTTTTTTTTTTTTTTTTTCATTATCTTTTTAATTACTTGACACTTACTTTAAAATTTCTTGTCGGCGCTACTCATCCTAAATGCCTTGTTGAATTTCGACGAAACTTGGCAGCAAGCATCGGAAAGATGTCTAGTGCATATCACATTTTGTTCCAGTTCACTTATTTTTGACGGAGTTATGGCCCTTTGACATTTTTATTTTAAATTTCTTGTCGGCGCTACTCCTCTTAAACGGCTTGTTGGATTTCTACGAAATTTGGCAGGAAGCCTCAGTATGATGTCTAGTTGTGCAAAGCGCGGTATATCAATGAAATCTTGGACAATTTCGAAAACCAGCTAGCTCTTGTTAGTAATAACATAGTTATGGTCCTTGATTTGTTGAAAATTGCTATATTGTATTTTCCTTTGTTAAATCTATAGGAGAAGAGCTATATCTAGCTATATCTATCTAAATCTATAAGAGCTGTTTTAGCCAGCAGAGCGTCCACAGGCCCTCTTGGGCCTCTTGTTTAAATTGGACTAGTCAGGGACTGAAATCTTTGAAAAAGTGACACTCCCGACTTTGGTTTTGGACTAGTCCCGGGCGTCGGGCTATAGGATTTGTACAGTCCTGGGGCTTAATATTCGCGTATTTCATAGTGCCATTCAAAGGGTAACATTAAATCCTTGCACGTGTTATATGGCCAAAAGTTTGAATGGTCCAAAATGTGTTACCAATATCCATAGGCATACTGTATTGTATTTTATGTGCAATTCCTCAGGCAATAATAAACCTGCAGACACAGTGACAGTTGTTTATTGCAAATTGGTACTGACCTGTTTTAAATGCCATCAATTTAGCTGGCAAATTTTCAATATGTCACTATGGCTCAAAATCAATTGTTTATCCGGTAAGTGTTACAATAGCGCTTGCTTTGGTCATAAATCAGCCTCAACCGTTTTAATTCACTCATTTTAGTCCGATTATTACTGTGCGATCAAAACCACTTAAAATTAGAATGTTTCAGTTACCTGTGTTACCCTTTGTCATATTGCCAGTGTGACGTAATCGTAGGTATTGCGGGCAACATATAGGATGTGTTCGCACTCAAAAAAAAATAGGGACCAATTGACTAACGATGCGTTTCCCACCTGCAAATTCAGAGATGCACAAATACGTCCCCTCCAAATTGTCATTTTGGAAAGAATACTGACATTTCATGCATGATCAAATATTTTCCTTGGCAGTGGTTTTGCGTAGCTCCACATTTCTTTATCACAGTCTAATCTCTCCACAGAGCTGAGAGTCTGCTTGTCGTCCTTACCACCAATTGCATATATGTATCCTGTATAACAAAATTCATTCAAAACTGAATAAGCTTACTACAACCAATAAGTTATAACCAGCAATACACCAGTACTGAACTCAGGCAATACACCAGTACTGAAATCAGGCAATACACCAGTACTGAACTCAGGCAATACACAATTACTGAATGCAGGCAATAAACAAGTACTGAACTCAGGCAATACACTAGTACTGAACTCAGGCGATACACAAGTACTGAACTCAGGCAATACACCAGTACTGAGCTCAGGCAATACACCAGTACTCAACTCTGGCAATACACCATGACTGAACTCAGGCAATACACCAGTACTGAACTCAGGCAGAAAATATTCACATATACCATTACTGATAATTATTACTTAGCTAACAGCAATTATTTAGGCATAATACTTATTGCATCCATATTTCGTTAAAATCTAGGGTTGAATAATTATGTGTGGAATGCAAGTGTCCATAATTTATGTAGTCATAGTGACCTTGACCTTTGACCTACTAATACTCAAAAAAATAGGGTTCCTCCTTGCATCAATAGCAATGTACCTACGAAGTTGCAATTGTGTAGAAGTTTTGGGGTTCGCCCTTGGGATGTACTAGTATATGTCGATACCAGGTCATGGTGACCTTCCACTTTGTCCAACTGACCCAAAAAGCAATAGGATTTCTCCTCTCACCAAGGGTAAATTACCTATAAAGCTTCATGACCATGAGACCTTATACGAGGTCCTGGTGACCTTGACCTAGTGACCTCAAAAGCAACAGGGTTCTTTCTCTCACCAAGGGCATTAAAGTTTCATGTGAAATGGGTGTTACACTTTTGTAGCTATCGAGCAGAATGCAAATTTCCATATGAGGTCATAGCGACATTGGCCTTTGACCTACTGACCTCAAAAACAATAGGATTCCTTTTCTCACAAAGGGCAATGTACGTATGAAGTTTCATGAGGGTGGATGTTATGCTTTAAAGTTATCTCTCAGAAAAGATATTTACATATAAGGTTATGGGGACCATGACCTTTAAAATATGGACCCCAAAAAGAAATAAGGTCCTCCTTCAAACAAGGACAATGTACCTATGAAGTTTCATGAACACTGTGGTGGCTCTTATACTTTTGAAGTTAGAATTAAATTGAATGTTGTTTAACGGCTCATCAACACAGTATAGGTTATTTAGAGCCGCCCCAGAGAGAGGGGAAGGATACATAGGAATCCGGGAACCGTGCCCTACTCTTATTATCGAACAGATTCCTATGGTTCTTTAACGTGCTCGGAGGATAGACCGATACAGGGGACCGCCCGGTTTACGTCCCCATCCGACGGACGAGGCTAAGGTAAAGTGTCTTCCCCAAGAACACACCGACGGAACTCAGTGGCACCACGGAGGATTGAACCCGGGGCCTCCGGTTACAAATCCGCCGCGCTACCGACTGCGCCACGCCAGCCCCTTTTGAAGTTAGAGTGTGAAAATACGGAATTGTTTACAGACGGACCCGATTCTATAATATGTTCTGTTTTTCTAAACAGGCAAATAAAAGACTACAAAAGTCTAGATCTATTGTAGTTCTAGATATTAAAATATAATGTGCATGTAGCTTTAAATTTAAAATGCCACTGAATGAACAAATATTTTTATGGGTGATTCCCGTTGAAAGATCAGGATTTCTCAGTGAAAGAAAATTCATAATGGTTAAATAGTAATGACCAACTTCAAACACAAAAATAACTACGACGTTGAGTCATGACGTCAATAAAGTCAACCTTATCTGCCGATAACGTTCAATAAAGCCAAACATTTCGGTTAAATTCATACACAAACCGATTTAAAATGTGATTAACAATTTTTTTAACTGCTTGGTTTGATTATAGCGAAATCTTTCCCTCAATGGTAGACATGTTTTGTTTTTCACTCACTCGCATCCGTTCATCAGTCTTGAATGATTTTTGTCAAAATATGTAAGTAAATATTATTTAACTGCTTGGTTTGATTATAGCGAAATCTTTCCCTCAATGGTAGACATGTTTTGTTTTTCACTCATTCGCATCCGCTCGTTCGTGAAAAGAACTACATGCCTACCATCTCATGAAGGATTTCCCTATAAGCGATCCTAACAGTTAAATAATATCTACTTACATATTTTGACAAAAATCATTCAAGACTGATGCGTGTCCCAGTTATATATATACCATCAAGATAAACTGCCGTGTGATGGCTCGCTCATGCTGTAAACTCGGCATGTCCCACGTCTCGAAATTACCCCACGCACTAAACATCTTCACATCTTTAATGCATATCTTGTTTACATTATCCCCACTCACAATATACTCATATCCCCCAACCATAACACCGCTACCATTCACCTCAACAAATCTTTGATATATGAGATAATAAAAATAATGTTCATGCGATCGTGGTGCAATTTTCAATTTCGCGGTCCATATAGAATCGATTGTTGAATTATTGTTTGACAAGTACCACAAACAGGTTGGTAAATGCCCAGAGTTCCAGGCCACCTGTCGTAAGTTTGTTTCTAAAATAGTAATATTAATGTGCATATCTTTACTTGCTTCTCAGCGCTAAGCATTGGCATCGACTGCTACTGCATTATAACTTCTTGAAGAAGCATGCCGTTCCATAATAATTTTATGAACTCAACCACAATATAGGCTCATAATAACTAACATGAGAAATTTATAAATATTTATTACTTTCTGATGTTAGAGAAGTAATATTCATGTAAGTCAACACTTTTACAAAACTATTAACATGGTCAATTAACATTTGACATAACTTTGAATATTTTTTCAGCTGTCTGGGAGGCAAGAACTGCTCTTGGTTATGTCAACCACAGAATTTGACTACACCTGTGGGTCCCCCACCCTTCCTGAGGGTCATATATTCAGGAAGAGCATGGAAGTCAAGTCACTCATGACGTGTCAGGCCCCACTGGAGATCACACTGCGTGGAGCTGGACTGATCCTAGCCGACTCATGTACTCATTGCTGTTGGAGCTGACCCTCTTTCGGACTTGCAGAAAACATTTAAAACTGTTTTACCCATTTGTAATAATTGCAAATGTTTGGGAAAAGAGCCAGTTGTTACCAGGCCTTTTGGGAAACAATAAAACATACACAATTTCATATTGTTATCTATTGTAGTTTTTAAAATACCACATTTTCCTATCATCAAAGCTCATCGCCACCTTAAATGTAACTTAACCAAAAAATAAAATAAAAAAATAAAATAAAATGCCTACCTACCTACCCTATTTTTTTCAGCAATGTTACAGTAAACACAGGTATAATTTTATTCTGCCTTATTCTACACATTTTTTAAATATATTATTGGTTCTTTTAAAACCCTGCATATTTCATGCACATTCATGCAAATTGATTCAATATATGTATCTTTAAAAATCTAAATCTTGAAAATTATCGTCTTTTTACTCTGCAAAATATTTTTATTTTACTATTAAACTTAAGGATAAAAACCGAGTAATACGGGCAAAGGCCCTACTATAGGTTACACGTATGTACACGTATGTAAACAAATAAATATGGTAAACTCACTACCATACTAACACAACTAATTTTCATAATGCGTCCAACTTGAATTTCATAGATCTCCAATGTAATGGCGGCAATTACCGAAAAAAGTCACAAAAAAACCGCAAAGTAAACTTTCAGGAAAGTCGTGAAAACATTACAGACGAGCAAAGCTCGACAAACGAGCCACTTCGCCTCGAAATTAAAAAAGCAAGACAGTTACATTACCCCTAAGGTGCGCGCAGCGAAATTCCAAATTATTCATCTTTACGACATTATGTTGGCCATTTTGATAGACACCGCGTTATTCAAGTCCGGAGTTTACCTCGTCCGGCCTGCTTCAGAATGTTTTAGAACACCCTATGGCACACCGATTCTAAACCTTTTACAGTCTTCAAGCGTATTTTATTTTTTCAAGTTACTTAAATGTTTATTTCGTATTTTTAACTTGTGAGAAGCAGCATGTGACGTCAAGAAGTGTAACTGGTGCATCATCAACTGACGTTAAACATGACGTCATGCAACATAATTTGTAAACATGACGTCATGTGCGTGAAAATAGGCTAATTAGTTTTGCACTATTCGGTCTGGCAATGGAGAAAGGATGGGTATTTTCAGATGCATCTGTGACATTGTACTTATCTTTAATTTTACCTTAAAATATGTCTAATGTATTCCAACATAAAAACAAATCCGGAGGACAATCCCCCGTATTGAGCTTCGCGCGAAGCGAAGCCCCGTTTAAGCAATTATATTTTGGTAAGCTTCGCAAAGCGAAGCCCACAGCCATGAGTCGCCCCTTTCTTTAATTCATTGGTTGACTTAGTTGACATTTTGTACAGTTAAATTAAGGCCTTAAATATATACCTGTCTCTAGTTTAAGGGTGATAACTAACTCTAATTTTTAAATTTGATCACATCATAATCTTAATTACTATTGTCGAAATAATAAGATTTGTTTTATTGTAACCGGAGGCCAGGGTTCAATCCTCAGTGGTGCCACTGAGTTTCGTCGGTGTGTTTTCTTGGGGAAGACACTTTCCCTTAGCCTCGTCCGTCGGATGGGGACGTAAACCGGGCGGTCCGTTTATCGGTCTATCCTAGGAGCACGTTAAAGAACCATAGTAATCTATTCGATAATAAGAGTAGGGCACGGTTCCCGGATTGTTATGTATCCTTCCCCTCTCTCTGGGGAGATAAGCCGTTAAACAACATTCAATTCAACTATTTTAAAGGAGTCGGTCGGGTCGCAGTAAACACAGGTATTAGTTTATTTGGCTTAAGTATTTTAAATGTCAATCTCGTGTTAGAAATGTTCCAGTACTGTAGATAATCTCAATGAATCATTATCTAGAAACGTGTGGAGATCCGTTTTAAATTTTGGAGTGAGTGAAATCATGCAGCAACTTTGCATTTTGTTAATACCATCACATTTATAGAAGACCAGGTTTATTTATTATTTATTCTTTTCGTGGAGAGAGCAGGGTGGGGATGGTGGAGGGAGTATGGGGAGACGTGGGGTCTGCTTAACTTGAATTCACACTGAAGTATACATACAATTGGAATATCAAGATAATACTCGTTTGGCATTAACACCCATCAAAATCGTTATGTGAAGAAGCCATATTTGTGTTTATTATTATGTTTAATGAATGAGACTCATAGGTAGTAGTAGGTAGGAAGTGAGTGGGGGGATGGGGGGGGAGTGTGTTTTTTCTGTTAAACTGTTATTGACGAAAAAAATCTGTTATTGAGAATATTTATTTAATCTTTATTACCCGTTATCATCAAATTCTACCACCCGCCCCCACACCCCCTTCCCCCACCAACACACACATACAACTCCTCCTCCCTCCCACACACAATTAATTGTGTCTATCTATCTATCTTCCAATAAGTCAAACCGCTGCTGGGGACCTAGACTTGACGCGCGTCAACTGACAAGACGTTAGTTGAAATAAAGCTAAGGATAAAATTAGAGAAATATTATACAGTGTTAAAAACAGGTTAAGAGAAGATAGGGTATGCTTTTTAGGGAGACATGTGATTGACATGGCTAACAGCCAGGCCAAATGCACTGGGGGGGCAGGGTTACTACGCTTTCAGGTAGGGTATTCCAATGTACTATGGTTCTGGGGAAGAAGGAGTATTTATAATAGTCACTACTTGTTTTGATTTGTTTAAGTGCTAATGAGTGGGATGTACGGCTAGGTCTGGGATTTAATTTTAGATTATCTTCCCATGGGATGGCAACATGGTTAAAGAAGATGTTATTTAGCATTACCAGTCTTTGGTCGATACGTCTTTGGTCAAGAGGTCTCCAGTTTAGGGAGTTCAACATATTTGTGACACTGGATGTTCTGGCATAGTCATGTTTGACCCAGCGAGCAGCTTGTCTTTGTACACATTCAAGTTGGTCAATGCATGTAGATGCGTGCGGTGACCAGACTGTGGAGCAATACTCGAGCTGGGGCCTGACAAGTGTCTTGTATGCGGTTGCCTTCAGGCTCTCTGAATGTACCTTAATATTACGCCTCAGAAAGCCTAAAGTCTTATTTGCTTTGTTGGTGACTGATTCAATGTGTTTATTCCATGTCAGATCATTTGAGATGTTTACCCCTAGATATTTTGCTGACGAGACTGTTTCTAATGTAGTGTTGTGTAGGCAGTATTGTGTGTTTATTACTGTTTTGCGTTTGGTGATTTGAATTACTTGGCATTTCGAAGGATTAAATTGCATATCCCATTTAGATTCCCAGCATTCTAGTTGTTCTAAGTCCTGCTGAAGGAGACTGGAATGAGTTGAAACCGTTAGAGATAGATAGAATGCAGTGTCATCTGCAAATAAGTGGACTTTAGAGGATTTAACATGATCTGGTAAGTCATTAATATAGATAAGGAAAAGAAGAGGACATAGGACAGAGCCCTGAGGGATGGTATTTGACTGGGCGCCATTTATGACGACTGACTGTGATCTGTTATCTAGAAAACTTTTAATCCAAGTGAGAGTATTTCCTCTGATACCATAATAGTGAAGTTTATACAAGAGTTTTTCGTGGTTTACCATGTCGAAAGCTTTAGAGAAGTCAAGTAGGATAAGGTCAACCTGGCTCTTCGTGTTTACTGCTTTTAGGATGTCATCAACGAGCATGAGGAGTTGAGACTGGCATGATCTTTTCTCCCTGAAGCCATGTTGTAGCTCGTAGAAAAGGTCTGACTTAGCAAAGTGCTTTGTAATGCTTGAAGCGACAATGTGTTCATTTGCTGGATCAGCTTTAGAGCCCTTTTTGAAGACAGGTGCTACATTTGCCATTTTCCAAGGTGTAGGAGTGTGTCCAGATATTAGCGATTTGTTAAAGAGAATTTTTAGAATGGGAGAAATTTCTTTGCTGATGTTCTTAAGGATTATTGGTCTTATCTGGTCTGGGCCTGCCGCCTTATGTGGGTTTAGGTTAGCCAGGAGTTTTTCAATATGTCGAAAAACTTTGCCCGTTATCTAGGCAGTGCCTATTTCATATTACAAATTGTATCACCTACTGAAAATAAGATAAAATCTCAACATCTCTGAAATGGAAAATTATGAATGCAAGTTACGAGAAAAACTAACGGGACGCTGTGAGATTTTAAAAAATCAAAATTGCCGTGTGTCCCTAAGGGCCTTTAACATGAAAAATCAAACTTTCGATAAGCAAGTTTGACATATGACCCAGGGGTGGGTCAAAGTTGTCCCCAGAGTCACCATTTGAAACAACTTGGTAGAGGACCATAAGTTGAGTATTAAACTGTTGGCTCTTCCGAAAATATGCTACTTTGCGACGATGATCGGCTAATGGTAAAACATGTACAAGTTGTGAAATCGTACCTGGCTGGCAAAAAAACTGTGTCGCACCCGAAGCGCCGCCATTGATGAAATTGTGTTCGGCAATTTCGGATTTTTTCCTGCAATCATCAGGGGATCAGTCTGTTTCACTTGGACGATTGTCTCTTTTCGTAGTTTGATAAACGCTTATTCGGAGTATTCGTACTAGTTCGGCTAATCCCGTCATTCTTCAGGATATTGACAAGTAGTTACGAATGAAGCGATATTTATTGAATGCATTAAAAGAATGCTTATCCATTAGAAGTTGTTTTATTATTTGTTATTGGTTGTCAAACTTAAACTTACCTTCATTAAACCAATGTTTATATCTTTGTTTACAACAAAGAAAAACACAATCGTGACAACTCGACCAATCCCGTCATTTTTCGGGACCACGATGTGATGACGTCAATGTGTCGTTTTGTTGGTAAACAGAGAACTGTCAAAACCGTCAGAATATATTTTTTAATTTGTGCATAGAAAGATCTCCCTCCTGAATTCAGTTCATCGCAGGGTAAGTCCGAGTGACATTCACGCACACACTGCTTTTCTGTTTAAAAATAGTGAACTGACAGGAGACAACTCTTCCAACTGAGTTCAGCCTTCAAGCTTGTCCCACTTATATTAACAATGCTCCATTCAACAAATAAAATGTGCCTGGTGATGGTGACTGTTTTTTTATTGCCTATGTCTAAGCATCACTGGAAAAGTTAATATGTTCAGACAATATAGGAATGAATGGTGTTTTACGGCACGTCGACAAGACAATATAGGAGACATATATGCTCTTATATTGCTGATAACAGGGTTGACATGGAGGAGTTAGTCCAAATTTACCACAGTCCTGACATGACCAAACTTAAAATACGAGAGGGAAATGATAAATGGTCAAGGGTGGGCCACAGCTTGTGAGATTGAAACAGTGTCTACCATTTTAGGAGCAATATCACATGTATTCTTTTTCAACCAAAAAGGAGAATTGTCATGTACAACCATTGACTTGCTTTTGAACAATGAACAGTTTCAAGTTCTAATGACGCTGATAGTAGTAAAAGTAAAAAGCGAATATCATCCACCAAAAACACGCATGGCAACAAGAGCAAACATAATTCAGAAAATTATATTAGTACATCATATACTGAACCAAATAAGGACTCAAATTCCAACTCTAATATAACCAATGACATCCAATCTTTATGTAGGAAACTAGGAATCAATTATGAAAAAACTCTTGAAAACGAAACACAGTCAGAATCAAATAAAAAAGGAAATGAGAAATAAACGGGAAAAAAGGTATATTACCAAAACAGATCAAATAAATGACATACCAGAAGCTGCACCATTACAGAAAGATGAAAAATTCAACCTTGCTATGGATGCTATACTTGCCTTTAAAATAGAACAGATGTCGTACGTTTTTCTAAATGCGAAATTTGTCTACAAAGAAGAACTGAAATGAAAATGTTCAATGACACTGTTTACAGTAGCTGCCAAAAAGATATGTCTGATACAAAACTATTCTCTCTGGAAAACAATATAAACCCAGGAAAGGTGCCTCTTGAGTTAAAAGAGTAAAAATAAGATAATTTTTCAAAATTTGGTTTTAAAAAAAATTACGCTGCAAATACCTTAACTTTTACAATAAACTTGGTTGAACATCTATGATAAAGACGAAGCGTCTCCGTGGTCGAATGGTTAACGACGTTGCATTCTAAACCTTCACCTCTCATTGCTGCGGGTTCGAATTCCACTTGGAGCTCGACTTGTGAGGAAATGTCGATTCTTACGGATGGCGGGAGGTGTACAGTACTGGTTCTACCCAGGAAAAGTGGGTGGATGCCTCCAACACAAAAAAAATCGACCGTCATACTAGTATATAACCTTACATGTGTTGAAAATGACGTAAAACACCATACAAACAAACAAACTATGATAAAGATCGAGTTTGAGTTTTACCACCTACCACAATTTAGAGGTGTGTCAAATGCCTAGGCCATTGCTTGGTCAGCTGATTTTTATTATCGAAATTATGAAAAGTCAATTAATTTACTCATATGTTTCGGTGTTTTTTAACATGACGGTTTATATAATTCATCTACATTTTCAATAGTTGTGGTAAAAAAACATGTAACTTTATTTCTCAGACCATTTTAATGAAACTTCAATCAGCCATTGTCCATCCAACAGGGGTAGCTTGCACGTCGCGATGGATGCGCAAGTTATCATTATTATACATATAGACAATAATGACAACTTGGCGGATGACCCCTGGTATGCTAACCATTTCTTGCATATCAGAGATATTTCAGGATTTGATATGCTGTCATTGACAAGAAACTTAAGATTATAAGGTAAGTATTTTATCACAACAATATAGAATAATTGTTAAGAGTAAAATATTTGTTTTACAAGTTAAATTTTACATGCTATCCGATATATCATGTAAGTATTAATTTTAAGAGCTCTGCTCGGTCTTAAGCAGTGCCTAAAATTCATATTACGGGGAAAGCTCCCCGACCAGAGCCCGAAGGTCGGGGCTTCCCCGACTATAGGTTACGTCTACGTAGGGCAAAGATAATCAAACTCACTAACTAAATATTGTCAGAAAATTCCTATATATGCGTCGAACTTGAATTCCGTCTCCAAAACATATGGGCCGCACCATTTTGAAACTTCCGGTCTCGTCAAAAGGCCAGTTTCCTGTCTCGTCTTTAGCGTTATTTAAAGTAACTTTTAACATCCTTACGGGCCAACGCCGAAGGGAGCTGTTCGAACCTTTTACAGATAAAACAATGTTCTACGGTTATTTCCAAACATTAAAAAGCCAAAAAAATTGAAAAATGTAACAAAAAAATGGAACACTAGACCGGTTTTCATCTCAACAATTTGGACGCTCATTGCCTATACCTGGAACAAACGCCTCTTACACAACGATTCAAAACCAATAGATGGACCTAGACCACCATTATTTTTACATAGGGTTGTTAATAAATACCTACCTGAAAATATCCAATCCTGACTATGCTGGCCATATAACACACACAATGTAGTATCAGTCATGCCCAGTGCAACACAAAAATGGGCCTTAGATGATTCGCTGACCTGCTTTTTTTCCCAAAATATTTTCCAAACTGAAAGCAAACACTTTCTTTTTGAATTCTGAGGTCAAAATGACCAAAGTACACTTCAAACTGTGCTTCACAAAAGTAGTGCAGCATGTCCAGCTTACCTTCAATTTGCATGCGGTTTTCGCTAGAAGCAAGTTAAATGTTTCAGAAATAAAGGAAAACATTCAATACATACCAGCCCTGTGTCTTTCACTACTCCTATGCTTCACAGTAACTTACTCAATAGTTTACCTGAGGGAACTTTTGCGTTCCACCAGATTGGGCCCATGGTACCCGGTCTAGCTCCTATATGCTACACATATTACATTTTAAAAAAAAAAAGAGTACATATTCACATATACTTACATGTCACTAGCATATATCCAAAATAGTTTTGCTGCTGTTCAAAGTGTGTGGAACATGTTCGCTTCTAAGTACAGTCATCTATTTCTCGACTTAAGGCATAAAATCTCCACAACTACACACCGAGGGGTAAAACTGAAATGGAAATTATACACACCTGTATGATCAGACTTCATTAAACTTTATATAAAATGAATAACCACAACACAGCAATTCTAACAAGAGGTCAATGACCTTGAAGCTCTACTGATTGATTTTGATTTCAGGAAGAAGTCGCTACAAACTTGTTTTTTGAGAATTTATTTTTAGCCGTGGCGGCCATCTTGAATTTCCGGCCGACCTGAAATTTTGCTAGGATCAATTAGACATCAAGAGCAACATTCCTGCGAAGTTTCATGAAAATCCGTGAAGTAGTTTCAGAGGAGTAGTCGCTACAAGTTTTCATTATATAACTCTATGTTAACAAAGATGGCCGCTGACAGCCACGTTTAACATCGAATCAAAACGATTTTTGACAAGGACCAACATCATGTCATGCTGATCATTTAAGAAAAAGTCCCATATCAATATCACTTATAGTTTTCAAGAAGTAGTCGCTACAAACTTGTGTTTTGAAAATCTATTTTTAGCCATGGCGGCCATCTTGAATTTCCGGCCTACCTGAAATTTTGCTAGGATCAATTAGACATCAAGAGGAACATTCGTGTGAAGTTTCATGAAAATCCGTAAAGTAGTTGCAGAGGAGTAGTCGCTACAAGTTTTCATTATATAACTCTATGTAAACAAAGATGGCCACTGGCAGCCATGTTTAACGTCGAATCAAAATAATGTTCGACTCGGATAACCATCATGTCATGCTGATCATTTTAGAAAAAGTCCCATATCAATATCACTTATAGTTTTCAAGAAGTAGTCAATACAAACTTATTTTTTAAAAATCTATTTTTAGCTGTGGTGGCCATCTTGAATTTCTGGCCGAACTGAAATTTTGCTAGGATCAATTAGAGCAACATTCCTGTAAAGTTTCATGAAAATCCGTCAAGTAGTTTCAGAGGAGTAGTCGCTACAAGTTTTTACTATATAACTCTATGTAAACAAAGATGGCCGCTAGCGGCCATGTTTAAAGTTGCATCGAAATACATTTTCACAAGGATCAACATCATGTCATGCTGATCATTTTAGAAAATGTCCCATATCAATATCACTTACAGTTTTCAAGAAGTAGTCGCTACAAGTTTATTTATTTTAAATCTATTTTTAGCCATGGCGGCCATCTTGAATTTCCGGCATACCTGAAATTTTGTTAGGATCAATTAGACATCAAGAGCAACATTCCTGTGAAGTTTCATGAAAATCCGTCAAGTAGTTTCAGAGGAGTAGTCGCTACAAGTTTTCATTATATAACTTTATGTAAACAAAGATGGCCGCTGGCAGCCATGTTTAACATCGAATCAAAACGATTTTCGACAAGGACCAACATCATGTCATGCTGATCATTTTAGAAAAAGTCATATATCAATATCACTTAGAGTTTTCAAGAAGTAGTCGCTACAAACTTGTTTTTTAAAAACCTATTTTTAGATTTGGCGGCCATCTTGGATTTCACATCAACATGAATTTTTGCTAGGATCAACTAGACTTCATGGGCAACATTTCTGTAAAGTTTCATGAAAATCCATTCAGTAGTTTCAGAGGAGTAGTCGCTACAAAAAAAAAGTTAACGGACGGACAGACGGACGGACGGACGGACACCGCACCACGGCATAAGCTCTGCTGATCTCTGATCAGTAGAGCTAAAAATAGGTAGAAACAATCTGTAACAATGAAAAAATAATTTCAGTGGCACGGTATGCATGGTATCTGGCCGTTTCAAGCCATTTTACGACATTTTTCTTGAATGTAATGTTTACTAAACAAATAAGAATTTGCTGAGTCTGTCAAAAAGTGACTTGTGTTACTTTAACAGGTATATAGAATAAACATATGTCAAAATATCCTCAATATATGTTACATTTATTCTTCAACAACCATTCAACTATATACCATATATTCCAGTTTGGGCTTCAAACTTACAAATCCGAGGCATGGCGTTTATTTTCAAATTGTTGTAAATCCTTTACAAACAATTCAAGCTTGATGAAACTTCACAGTGTTGTTGCTGATATAGGAAATATTTAGAAAATAATAAATTACTCTACCTATCCATTTGAAAAGATGTATTATTAACACTTAAAAAATAACGTGTTATTAACGCCACTCAATTTAAGGCATATTTCAAGCATTAATAGCACAGTATATCAATAGAAAGACAGCTTTAGCTGGAAAACCCACATTTAATATGAACTGCCATTCAATGAGCATGTCAATGCATTTTTTTAAAAAGAAAACCTGCAAGGACTACATTTTTATAAATATTTTACTGTAATGAAAGAATGACCACCTGCAGTGTAGACAGTGGAATCTAGTCTAGTGGGATTACACCATACCATTTCTTTGAAGTTCAGATTCTTTGATGACTCATCCCATTCTTAGCAGCTGCAGTTATATAGTGTTATATAACCTTTCTGCTATATAAGGACTACTTACACAAGCTTCCATCATTATGGTTCCATCATGAGAGGCGATCAGAAGCGACGAGCTACTATGTTTAAGAAGAAATGCATACCTTACAATAAAGGAGTAATTTGTGATTCTGTAGCAGGAATATCAAGAACTACAGCCAGAAAGATATCATGACCACCTTCTACTGTTGCCTTGCTGAGTGCATCTGCTTCAGACTGTCAACAAGACATCATGATTTTACGACCGAGAGCTGTGGAAGAGACACATATTGTTAATTTGAGCATGTTTTAGTCATCGACCCTATTTCTGGAAACAGGATCGTAAACAATCAAAAGATGATGGATGCAATTAATTCAAGATGAAAGCTCATAAAATAAAGCGCCGTGGTACAAGGGGATGGAAACACAGATTGTAGTCAGCAGAAAAACAGACGACAAGCTGACTATGTGAGCAGTCGACGTGACCACGCATACACTAAAGCATGAGAAACTAGTTCATCAGCAGAATTTGAAGAAACATCAACATTAAAATAATGTTAAACTTACTTTTTGTGTTTGTCCTTGTTTTCATGATCCCCAGCTACTGCAGTCTGTGGTCTTGTTTAGCTTTCTCCCCATCTCTGAAAAATATATGAGTAAAACATGTACTGTTTTTGGGAAAAAGTAAATAAACCAATAACATATCTTTAAAAAAAATCACACATAATACACTTGAACTTGAACAAAAAGAAGAAGAAGAAAAAGAAGAAAAAGAAGAAGAAGAAGAAAAACAAGAACAAGAATTATTCTTGTTCTTGTTCTTCTTTTTCTTCTTGAATTCTTCTTCTTCTTCTTCTTCTTCTTCTTCTTGTTTTTCTTCTTTTTCTTCTTTTTCTTCTTCTTCTCAAAGTATAAAGCTTGTTCAAAGTATAAAGCTTGATTTAATAAATACAAAACATAAACAACACATAATAATTACATATAAATTTAAATAAACAAACACTTGTTATACAAATTTAATAAGGAAAATAAGGGGAAAAGAAGAAGAAGAAGAAAAAGAAGAAAAGAAGAAGAAGTAGAAGAAGAAGAAAAACAAGAAAAACAAGAAGAATTCTTGTTCTTGTTTTTCTTCTTCTTCTTCTTCTTCTTCTTCTTCTTCTGCTTCTTCAAAGTATAAAGCTTCATTTAACAAATATATGACATAAAAAACACATAATAATTACATATAAATTAAAATAAACAAACACTTGTTATAAAAATTTAATAAGAAAAATAAGGGAAAAAAAAAGAAAAAAAAGAAGAAGAAGAAAAAGAAGAAGAATAAGAAGAACATAATGAAGAAATAAAAGCAGACTCGCAATGAGACAGTACATTACAAGACAATTACAGCGCAACATAATTGTAAATCCTTAGATGAAGAAGGCAACCAGAGTATTTTCTCGGCTGACACAGTTGGAGTGCTGGTTGTTAATATATTGGGGCTTCAGTGATAGATGATCAGCATAAATGCACAATTTATTATGACACAAATGACTGACCGACTGACCACTATGCCCCTAATACTTTTCGCCACAACTTCAAATGTGTGGCAAGTCTGTTCGCAGAGAAGGCAGCTTTATTCCTCTTGATGTCTGGGCCGAGCCAATGTGCTTGTCCATAGCCGTTCCTTGTCCGCGTGTTTGTCCAGAGGTGACGTTCACCATTTTCACCCAGCACGCTGTTTTTCTGCAGTTCTCCTCGATATATTTTTGTTTTGCTCCATCTTAATTTTAAGAATCCCCGGTGTAGCAATACGTACATTGACACATATGTAACACAGACATGCAATACATACCGTGTAGCATTTAGACTCCTTTTGAGGGACATAAAGCAGATAAAATGACATTTTGAAGACAGCAAACAGCAAAAGTACACAAACACTACCTACACATGTCACAAGCATCATATAAGTCTTATTCAGTGTTTATATTTAACGTCTAAGCTAATACAGTCACTTACCTTGATCCGGTTTTACATAGGGTTGTTAATAAATACCTACCCGAAAATATCCAATCCTGACTATGCTGGCCATATAACACACACAATGTAGTATCAGTCATGCCCAGTGCAACACAAAAATGGGCCTTAGATGATTCGCTGACCTGCTTTTTTTCCCAAAATATTTTCCAAACTGAAAGTTAACACTTTCTTTTTGAATTCTGAGGTCAAAATGACCAAAGTACACTTCAAACTGTGCTTCACAAAAAGTAGTGCAGCATGTGACATTGTTCAGCTTACCTTCAATTTGCATGCGGTTTTCGCTAGAAGCAAGTTAAATGCTTCAGAAATAAAGGAAAACATTCAATACATACCAGCCCTGTGTCTTTCACCACTCCTATGCTTCACAGTAACTTAATCAATAGTTTACCTGAGGGAACTTTTGCATTCCACCAGATTGGGCCCATGGTACCCGGTCTAGCTCCTATATTGCCAGTCAAACTTGATCTCAAATATGGCCGCAAATAACGAATGAGCATGCGTGATTTAAAATAAAGTAAATTAAAAGCAGCTACCTACACAGGAATAGCATTCTTCTGCCTTTTCACAATACTATTTTCACAAATAAATATTTGCAAACATTACAATAAAAAAAAAAAGTATCGTAGACCGGTATACAAATCAGTATCATTCAGCGCTCATTTAGTTTCATGCAGAACTTGTAAGTGTCTAAGACATGGGGGTAAAAAATAAAGTCATTAAACCATTCTGTCAATTGTCGTCTGCAAACAATGAACGAAGTCGCAACTCTTCATCAACAACAACAATCAACTGTCATGGTATTTTGGCATGGGTTATCTCTCTTAGACTAGTAAATTGGCTGCATTTTTTGACTTAAAGAAAATCGCACTTTAGAAATAAAACATGAAGAGTTAGATTTAAATGAACGTTTTTATTCTGTACAGTGCAGTAGAATAATGTAAAAAAATGCCTTGCACAATTTTAAATGACCAAAGTTACAGCTTGAATCCTAAACAAGAGGCCCAAGAGGGCCTGTGGACGCCCTACTTGCTCAAGATAAAGTTTATGTATAAGGGGCCAAAAATCATTCAACCAGAACATGGCAATGATAGGTGCAACTAGGCTTAGTACTGATCATTCTCGCCAAGATTCGCTGAAATCTGGCAAAGAGTTCAGAGAGTTCAGAAGAGACTAATCTGGACAAAGTTTGTGTATTAAAACATTTAAAGGGTCACAAACTCTGCCAAAAAATCATTCAACCGTAATATGGCAATGATATGCACAACTAGGCTTGATACTGATCATCCTTGTCAAGTTTCGTCTATATCCAGCCAGGGGTTCAGTGAGAACTAGCCCGAAAAAATTGAGTGGTATCAATTTTTTTTTAAAGGGCCATAACTCTGCCAAAATATCTGTAAACCTGGAACGTGACGACGACATGCACAACTAGTGCTTGGTGCTTATCATCCCTGCAACGTTTCATTGAAATCTGGCGAGGGGTTCAGGAGAAGTAGATCAAACAAAGTTTGTGTATTAAAACCTTTAAAGGGCCATAATTCTGCCAAAAAATCATTCAACTGGAATACGGCAATGACTTGCACAACTAGACATGAATTGATCATCCCTAAAAAGCTTCGTTTAAATCCCGGCCAGGGTTCAAGAGAACTAGTCAGAACAAAGTTTGTGTATTTAAACCTTTAAAGGCTATAACTCCGCTAAATCATTCAACTGGAACTACGGTGACTATGTACAACTAGCTTGGTACTGATCATCCTGCAAAGTTTCAATGAAATCCGGCCAAATGAAGGCCCTTTCGTCTTAATGAGGCCAAGATATAGCATATTTCAGAAAATCAAGGACATGACTCCGATGTAAATGGTCCAATCTGGATGGTTTTCAAACTTGTCCAAGCTTTCATTGATATTAACAATCTGTTAAAGTTTCTTAAAGACCGAATGAAAGATAAAGGCCCTATCGTCTTAACGAGTCAAAATATAGTATTTTTAACTAAATCAAGGGCCATAACTCTGCTGTTAATGGTCCGATCTAGCTGGTTTTCGAACTTGTCCGAGTTTTCATTTATATAAACAATCTGGTAAAGTTTGGTAAAGATTGGATGAAAGCCCTATCGTCTTAAATGAGGCAAAATATAGCATTTTTAACTAAATCAAGGGCATCAACTCCACTGTTAATGGTCCGTTCTAACTGGTTTTTGAACTTGTCTCGAGCTTTCATTGATATTAACAATTTGTGCAAGTTTGCTAAAGATCAAATAATAAATGAAGGTGCTAGGAGTGTTCACAAGGCTTATGGCATTTTTCAGCAAAACAGTGGCCATAACTCCGGTGAAATTATTTCGATCTTGCCGGTTTTCGAACTTGTCCGAGCTTTCATTGATATAAAGACACTGGCAAAGTTAAGTAAAGGTCCGATTAATATTGAAGGCCCTAGAGTGTTCACAAGGCAGAGAAATAGGCATTTTCAGAAAAACAAGGGCCCGGTGTTACTGATCCGATTGAGCTGGTTTTCAAACTTATTTGAGCTTTCATTGATATTAACAATCTGTGCAAGTTTGGTAAAGATCAAATAATAAATGAATGTGCTAGAGTGTTCACAAGGCAGAAAATGGCTTTTTCAGAAAAAACAAGGGCCATAACTCTGGTGTTACTGACCCAATTTGGCTGATTTTCGAACTTGTCCAAGCTATCATTAGTATTAACAATCTGTGCAAGTTTGGTAACGATCAAATAATAACTAAAGGTGTTAGACATTCACAAGGCAGAAAATCGCAATTTTCAGAAAAAACAAGGGCCATAACTCCGGCGTTACTGATCTGATTTGGCTGGTTTTCAAACTTGTCCGAGCTTTCATTAATATTAACAATCTGTGCAAGTTTGGTAAAGATCAAATAATAAATGAAGGTGCTAGAGTCTTCACAAGGCTTAATATGGCATTTTTCAGCAAAACAAGGGCCATAACTCCGGTAAAAATTTATCCGATCCGGCTGGTTTTCGAACTTGTCCGAGCTTTCATTGATATAAAGACACTGGTAAAGTTTCGTAAAGATTCGATTAATAATGAAGGCCCTAGAGTGTTCACAAGGCAAAAGTTAACAGACGGACGACGGACGGACGACGGACGGATGACGGACGACGGACAACTCGCCATCCCATAAGCTCTGCTGGCCTTCGGCCAGTAGAGCTAAAAACAACACAGTTGCAGTCAAATTGGCCACTGTTCATGCAGTTATAGCTCAAAACAAGCAACATCTAATTTAAAATGCCAATTAAAAAATGAACACAGTTGTAGTCAAATTGAAAAAAGTTCCAGTTCAAACAAAGTATCATCAAAGTCAAAAGCCCAATTTAATAATTTTGTTTCATTTGACCATAGCCATTCTAAAACTAAAGCACAGGCCCGACAGAGTCAGATCGGCATAAACTGCACAAATGGAACACACATGAATGCCACAAATTCTTTTGAGCACAGTTACCGTAAAAATGAAGCACAAAGTTGTGACTCTGATTTATTACTAGATCACGGCTTTTGCAACAAGAGGTCAATGACCTTGAAGCTCTACTGATTGATTTTGATTTCAGGAAGTAGTCGCTACAAACTGGTTTTTTTGAAAATCTATTTTTAGCCGTGGTGGCCATCTTGAATTTCCGGCCGACCTGAAATTTTGCTAGGATCAATTAGACATCAAGAGCAACATTCCTGTGAAGTTTCATGAAAATCCGTCAAGTAGTTTCAGAGGAGTAGTCTCTACAAGTTTTCATTATATAACTCTATGTAAACAAAGATGGCCACTGACAGCCATGTTTAACATTGAATCAAAATAATGTTCGACTCGGATAACCATCATGTCATGCTGATTATTTTAGAAAAAGTCCCATATCAATATCTCTTATAGTTTTCAAGAAGTAGTCGCTACAAACTTATTTTTTAAAATCTATTTTCAGCCATGGCGGCCATCTTGAATTTCCGGCCGACCTGAAATTTTGCTAAGATCAATTAGACATCAAGAGCAACATTCGTGTGAAGTTTCATAAAAATCCGTCAAGTAGTTTCAGAGGAGTAGTCGCTACAAGTTATCATTATATAACTCTATGTAAACAAACATGGCCACTGGCAGCAATGTTTAACGTCGAATCAAAATAATGTTCGCCTTGAATAACCATCATGTCATGCTGATCATTTTAGAAAAAGTCCCATATCAATATCACTTATAGTTTTCAAGAAGTAGTCGCTACAAACTTGTATTTTGAAAATCTATTTTTAGCCATGGCGGCCATCTTAAATTTCCGGCCGACCTGAAATTTTGCAAGGATCAATTAGACATCAAGAGCAACATTCGTGTGAAGTTTCATGAAAATCCATCAAGAGCAACATTCCTGTGAAGTTTCATGAAAATCCGTCAAGTAGTTTCAGAGGAGTAGTCGCTACAAGTTTTCATTATATAACTCTATGTAAACAAAGATGGCCGCTGGCAGCCATGTTTAACGTCGAATCAAACGATTTTCGACAAGGACCAACATCATGTCATGCTGATCATTTTAGAAAAAATCCCATATCAATATCTCTTATAGTTTTCAAGAAGTAGTCGCTACAAACTGGTTTTTTAAAAATCTATTTGTAGCCGTGGCGGCCATCTTGAATTTCCGGCCGACCTGAAATTTTGCTAGGATCAATGAGACATCAAGAGCAACATTCCTGTGAAGTTTCATGAAAATCCGTCAAGTAGTTTCAGAGGAGTAGTCGCTACAAGTTTTCATTATATAACTCTATGTAAACAAAGATGGCCGCTGGCAGCCATGTTTAACGTCGAATCAAAACGATTTTCGACAAGGACCAACATCATGTCATGCTGATCATTTTAGAAAAAGTCCCATAGCAATATCCCTTAGAGTTTTCAAGAAGTAGTCGCTACAAACTTGTTTTTTAAAAACCTCTTTTTAGATTTGGCGGCCATCTTGGATTTCACATCTACATGAATTTTTGCTAGGATCAACTAGACTTCATGGGCAACATTTCTGTAAAGTTTCATGAGTTTCAGAGGAGTAGTCGCTACAAAAAAAAGTTTACGGACAGACAGACGGACGGACGGACAGACGACGGACGCCGCACCACGGCATAAGCTCTGCTGATCTCTGATCAGTAGAGCTAAAAATGAAGGACCAACAGAAACATGTACCTCAAATTCACAAGACGTGCATAGCTACTGCGAAAATGAAGCACAAATTGGTTCTTTTAATGTGCTAGAGCACAATTATTGCAAAAATGAAGAAAACAAATGCACCTCACAATCACAAGTGCCAGTTGTGAACATGAAGCACAAAGTGGTTCTTTTCATGTGCTAGAGCACAATTATTGCAAAAATGAAGAAGAACAAGAGGTCAATGACCTTGAAGCTCTACTGATTGATTTTGATTTCAGGAAGTAGTCGCTACAGACTTGTTTTTTGAAAATCTATTTTTAACCGTGGCGGCCATCTTGAATTTCCGGCCGACCTGAAATTTTGCTAAGATCAATAAGACATTAAGAGCAACATTCCTGTGAAGTTTCATGAAAATCCGTCAGGTAGTTTCAAAGAAGTAGTCGCTACAAGTTTTCATTATATAACTCTATGTAAACAAAGCAGCCATGTTTAAGGTCAAATCAAAACGATTTTCGACAAGGACCTACATCATGTCATACTGATCATTTTAGAAAAAGTCCCATATCAATATCTCTTATTGTTTTGAAGAAGTAGTTGCTACAAATTTAATTATTTTAAATCTATTTTTAGCTGTGGTGGCCATCTTAAATTTCCGGTCTACCTGAAATTTTTCTAGGATCAACTAGACATCAAGAGCAACATTCCTGTGAAGTTTCATGAACATCCGTCAAGTAGTTTCAGAGGAGTAGTCGCTACAAGTTTTTACTATATAACTCTATGTAACCAAAGATGGCCACTGGCAGCCATGTTTAACGTCGAATCAAGATAATTTTCCACAAGGATCTACATCATGTCATGCTGATCATTTTAGAAAAAGTCCCATATCAATATCACTTATAGTTTTCAAGAGGTAGTCGCTACAAACTTATTTTTTAAAAATCTATTTTTAGCTGTGACGGCCATCTTGAATTTCCGGCCGACATGAAATTTTGATAGGATCAATTAGACATCAAGAGCAACATTCCTGTAAAGTTTCATGACAATCCGCCAAGTAGTTTCAGAGGAGTAGTCGCTACAAGTTTTTACTATATAACTCTATGTAAACAAAGATGGCCGCTGGCAGCCATGTTTAACGTTGAACGTTGAATCAAAACGATTTTTGACTAGGATCAACATCATGTAACGCTGATCATTTTAGAAAAAGTCCCATATCAATATCACTTATAGTTTTCAAGAAGTAGTCGCTACAAACTTATTTTTTAAAAATATATTTTTAGCTGTGACGGCCATCTTGAATTTCCGGCCGACCTGAAATTTTTATAGGATCAATTAGACATCAAGAGCAACATTCCTGTAAAGTTTCATGACAAGTAGTTTCAGAGAAGTAGTCGCTACAAGTTTTTACTATATAACTCTATGTAAACAAAGATGGCCGCTGGCAGCCATGTTTAACGTTGAATCAAAACGATTTTTGACTAGGATCAACATCATGTCATGCTGATCATTTTAGAAAAAGTCCCATATCAATATCACTTATAGTTTTCAAGAAGAAGTCGCTACAAACTTGTATTTTAAAACTCTATTTTTAGCTTTGGCGGCCATCTTGGATTTCACATCAACATGAATTTTTGCTAGGATCAACTAGACTTTATGGGCAACATTTCTGTAAAGTTTCATGAATATCCATCCAGTAGTTTCAGCTGTGAAGTCGCTACAAATAAAAGTTTACGGACAGACGGACGACGGACGACGCACCACGGCATAAGCTCTGCTGATCTCTGATCAGTAGAGCTAACCTCACATTCACAAGTGCACAGTTACTGTGAACATGAAGCACAAAATGGTTCTTCTAATGTGCTTGAGCACAATTATTGGAAAAAAGAAGAACACAATTGTACCACACATTCACAAGTGCAAAGTTACTGTGAACATGAAGCACAAAGTAGTTCTTCTAATGTGCTTGAGCACAATTGTTGCAAAAATGAAGAAAACAAATGCACTTCACATTCACAAGTGCACAGTTACAGTAAACATGAAGCACAAAATGGTTCTTCTAATGTGCTTGAGCACAATTATTGCAAAAAAAAAGAACACAATTGTACCACACATTCACAAGTGCACAGTTACTGTGAACATGAAGCACAAAGTATTTCTTCTAATGTGCTTGAGCACAATTATTGCAAAAAAGAAGAAAACAAATGCACCTCACATTCACAAGTGCACAGTTACTGTGAACATGAAGCACAAAGTAGTTCTTCCAATATGCTTTAGCACAATTATTGCAAAAATAAAGAAAACATATGCACCTCACATAAACAAGTGCACAGTTACAGTGAACATGAAGCACAAAGTAGTTCTTCTAATGTGATTGAGCACAATTATTGCAACAAACAAGAACACAATTGTACCACACATTCACAAGTGCACAGTTACTGTGAACATGAAGCACAAAGTATTTCTTCTAATGTGCTTGAGCACAATAATTCCAAAAATGAAGAAAACAAATGCGCCTCACATTCACAAGTGCACAGTTGTGAACATGAAGCACAAAGTAGTTCTTCCTATGTGCTTGAGCACAATTATTGCAAAAATGAAGAAAACATATGCACCTCACATAAACAAGCGCACAGTTACTGTGAATATGAAGCACAAAGTGGTTCTTCTAATGTGCTTGAGCACAATTATTGCAACAAACAAGAACACAATTGTACCAAACATGCACAAGTGCACAGTTACTTCGAACATGAAGCACAAAGTAGTTCTTCTAATGTGCTTGAGCACAATAATTCCAAAAATGAAGAAAACAAATGCGCCTCACATTCACAAGTCCACAGTTGTGAACATGAAGCACAAAGTGGTTCTTCTAATGTGCTAGAGTTCAATTATTGCAAAAATGAAGAAGAAAAATGCACCTCACATTCACAAGTGCACAGTTACTGTGAACATGAACCACAAAGTGGTTCTTCTAATGTGCTAGAGCACAATTATTGCAAAAATGAAGCACACAATTGTACCACACATTCACACGTGCATAGCTATTGCGAAAAAGAAACACACATCGGTTCTTCTGAATATGTGCTTGAGCACAATTATTGCAAAAATGAAGAACCAATGTGCATGCCGCAAGACAAAACAGTTGCCTCAAAATCACTAGGCAACAAGTGTGACAATAAAGAGGAACACCATGCCTCATATTCACTTGAGCATAGCTATTGCAAAAAAGAAGCTTAAACTCCTAAAACCCCATGCAGAATAAATGCCTCAAATTCAGGTTTTGAATTGTTTGACTTCAATAACTATTCAGGGGAATACAATTTTGTGTCTATAGCGGGTACTGAATATGCAAATTGGTGTGTCCCCGGGGATGGAAATTGCTTTTTTCACTCCCTTAGCATAGCTTTACATGGAAATTTCACAAAAAGCCAGTACTACCGAAACTTAATCTGTACGAATATCATAAACAACTGGGATCAATGGAAAGATCTTGCCACAGTGTCACATGACCTGGCAATGCATTCGGTCACGCAATACTGGAATCACATGCTTAATGAAAATGGATGGGCCACCGTTTGTGAAATAAAAGCGACATGTGAGCTGTTGAATTTAAACATAGCCACATGGCCTAAAGGTACAGCATTTGATAAACAGCATAGATGTTTTGTGACCCGCTACACTCTGGAAATGTACACATTCTCATCAAATTCTGACAAAACAATCAGACTGCTACTGGCACATGGTCACTTTACACTCCTAACTGAAAAATCAGCTTTGAGTTTATTTCATGAAAATAATATTTCAAAAAAAGAAAATAACACAAAGAGAAAAACACACAGTACATCAAATCCGACCAAACATGAAATAAAATCTGCAAAAAGAACAAAAAGGAACAACAGTGAAGAAAATGATTTAAATGTACCAAAAGTGAAAAGTCCAATTGTTATTGATGCTTTTGATTTAACACTGAAAGACTCAGACATGTACCAACAATGCAGAAAGTTAGGTGTTCGTTTCCAAGCTGCAGCAAAAAAAGAAACAATACAAGAAAATATGCTTAGACACAAGAGAACACGCACGCAGTAAAAAATGCAGAAAAAAGGCTAGATGTTAACATTGATGAACTGCCAACATCACCACCTTTAACAACTGACAATCAGTTCAACACAGCAATGGACTGCATAAGAGCATTTGAATTAAAACAAATGTCCTACACATTTCAGCAATGTTCAATATGCAACGAACGTCGCTTAGAGATGAAAATGGCATCAGATCAACTTTGTCATCGTTGTAATGCTGACAAAAACACAGTCAAATTTTTTTCATCTGAAAATAACATGAATCCATTGCCAGTACCAAATGAGTTGCAAAACTTAACACTTGTTGAACAACAGCTCATTTGTCGAATAGCACCTGTGATACATATCCATATGCTGAAACATGGAGGCATAGCAGCAAATGGTCATTGTGTCACTTTTCCTCAAAATGTTAACGAACCTGCGCAAATACTCCCTAAACTTCCTGAAGAAATCAAAATGATACGTGTTCGCAAAACAGGAACAAATGACACTAGTAAAGAGTTTAATGTGCGTCACTCTGTTGTAGAAAAGGCTCTTTACTGGTTAAAAAGCAACAATCCTGCCTATTCTGACATCATTATAAGTCAACATAGACTGAATGGCTTACCTGAAAATGCTCCAATACAAATTGATACAATAGAGACAAATCCTTTAGGAATAAACCAAACCCATGATGAAGGGCCTGCTTTTCAGCAAGTAGATCCTGGTGAGGTAGACACCGATACAGTTTCAGGTGTTACACTTCCGGAGGAAAGTGTTGATATCAAGAAGCAAGTAGAAAATGTAGTGAAAGATGTTGTAGGTCCAGACCATGGGCCAGTTACTGCCGGGCGAAAATATGTATGTATTCCATGGCCCACTCGGGATGACTGTCCATTATCAGAGTTTACAACCAAATATTTTTTCACCCTTGCTTTTCCTTGCTTGTTCCCATATGGTTTAGCTGACTTTCACATAAACCGCCCAAGAACATGTACATCTATGTCAGTTTTTCTCATCACCAGTACTTCAAGTTCATCGTACATAACATAATCATGCGAAAGCGAACATTGGAACAGAGCACATACATTGTAAAGCAACAGCTTGGAGACGAACAAATCTTACTTTCGGATCTTGAAGAAAAAATCAAAAATGGTGACAACTCTATTGCGCAGAAAGTGCTCTATTTTGGAGCTTGCCTACGTGGTACATCCCAATACTGGGCTCAGAGAAACAGGGAACTTAGATCATTGATACAATTTCAAATCAATGAAGGCAAAGGTCTGCCATCATTTTTCACCACAGGGAGTTGCGCAGAGTATTATTTCAAAGCTCTGAGAAGATTACTTGAACTATACACTGTACAGACATCTGGTGTTGCAGTTGACCTGAGTAATCGCAATACACTGTTTTCTGTGCTACAAAAAAAAATACACACATTGTTTCACACTATTTTGACCTCCGAACCCAATCATACTTCAACACTGTCATGCATCCTGCCTTTGGTGTCGATACATACTGGTATAGACAGGAATTCGCTAAATCAAGGGGTATGATCCACTGGCATGGGCTATGCTGGCGCAGTGATCGTGAACCACACAACTTGATACACCAGTCTATTCAAAAAGGTTTGACTGAAGACCAAACTGCAGACGAACTGTCAACTGGGCAAAATCTTCTTTTGGTATGACAGCATTGCACCCGGCAGGTTCTGATATTAATGGCAATCCCCGAAAAGATTTATGGCCACCACCAGAGGGAACTGCGCCTGCACCTCCTGAAGAACAAAACCCATTGATCAAACTGTTGATGGATGTGAGCCAAACCCAAGAGTCCATTCTGGAAGATCACCTGTTGATGACAAATAGAATCAACTTGCACAGGTGTTCTGACTACTGCTTAAAGTCACAACATGGCAAAAAGGTATGCAGGATGGAACTTGGAACACAGCAAAAACCAGGAAAGATGCTGAGAACATCACCGGCTATAGTTAAGGACAAAAATGGGTCCCTTAGATTAGAAATGAGTCGAGACCATCCAATGATGGTGCAACACTCCAAATATCACACCCAGGGTTGGAGGGCAAATGCCCTCATTTTGTCCAAAAGCCCCCCTGAAATCATTGCGACAGAAAAGTATATTACGGGATATGCCTGTAAGGGAAATCAGCCCACAGGAGCAGTTGTTGACCTATTCAATGACATGGCAAATGCAGCAGATGAAAGTGCTGGAGCAAGTGCCAAAACCGTTTGTACCAAGCTTCTAATGAACACGGTTAAGCGTGACATTTCGAGTATGGAAGCTTCATATGAACTTCTATCTTTGCCACTTTATCGCTGCAGCCACCAATTTCAAACTATAAGTCTTTCAGGGTCAAGGGTTTTGGAGCATACAGGACAAACTCTTAGCAAGAGTACGCCGCTTGATAAGTATTTGGCCCGACCAAAAGAGGACACATGTTCATGGTACGAGTTTGTATGCAAACATGGCAGAGTACCTGTGATCAGCGGAAGTTCAATTAGAGCTACTTGGCCACTCAACGAAGACTTTTGCAGATCTATGCTTTTGTTGCATAAACCAAACTGGCAAAAAATTGATGACGTTAAAGATGCAAATAGAACATGGGCACAACTCATGCTTGATTTTCTACAAACCGAGCAGTGCCCAAATTTTGTCAAAGCTGATGTTGAGAGAGCAAAAACGCCATGAACCCGCAGAATATGTCGAAGACGCGGAGCCGGATGATGAAGCCCATATGCAAGCCGAACAACCAGAATGGATGCAACTGTTACAGCCACATTGTGAGTACGAAGACTCAACTGCAGAGTTTAAATTTGATGATGGGGGACCAGATTATGACTGAAGCAGAACAAACAGGAGCTATCCTCAGGGATATGGTTTGAAATGGTTAGCCACACTTGACGAAGACCATGATGATTCTCCCAGTTTTCCTGAAATACAATTGCCTTCTATGAACAAAGATCAACGGTTTGTATTTAATCTGGTTATGAACACGCTTATTCAATACAAAGAAATTCCATCATCTGTTGAGCCTCTTCGACTAATTGTCTCTGGTACAGCTGGTTCGGGAAAATCTTTTTTGATCAAATGCTTGGTACAGGCAACCCGAAAATTGTTCAACAACAATACAGTAGTACAAGTTCTATGCTCAACTGGAAACAGTGCAAACCTGATTTCAGGCAAAACTATCCACAGTTTTTTTAAACTGCCAACAAATTTTGAAGCTTGGAAGGAAATGTCCCCACCAGATGGAGTTAAGGGCAAAAACATTCAAGACAACTGTCAACATCTCATTGCTCTGTTAGTTGATGAAAGATCACTAGTAGGCAGTACAACCCTGGGGTGGATGGAGTTCATGTGTAGACATGGTATAAAACATGCTGCACAGCCATGGGGAGGATTGCCAGTCGTTATATTTCTTGGAGACGATGTGCAACTTCCCCCTGTTTGTGACTCCCTGGTGTATAATGTTGGGAAGAGCAAGATCCCCGCTGCAATACATGGGGCACTGGTATGGAAGGAGTCCACACAAGCAATAGAACTAAAAAACATTGTCCGTCAAAACAGCGACCAACAGCAGCTGAAGAAAGTTTTGATGTCACTAAGAGATTATAGTATGACCAAAGAGGACACACAATGGCTGCAATGTTTTCAGTGGGATAACTTGAAAGCCACTTATGGTGTAGAGTTATTGAAAGACATGACTGATAACGGGCTTTTTGTTTTTCCATCCCATACAGCAGAATGGGACCACAATAAAAGTCAACTACTAAAAGCAAACGAAACTGCCCCTATTGCACAAATTCTTGCAGTAAACACAGGTCCACATGCAAAGACTGCATCTAATGATAAAGCCGGTGGATTACTTACACTCTACATCTATGCAGAGGCTGTAAAGTTATGCTGACAAGCAACCTCTGTGTTTCTTATGGTCTATTTAATGGTTCAATGGGCGAAGTCATTGACATTATTTACCTTGATGGCAGAACTCCGAAAGACTCTATACCAGATGTGGTTATGGTTGCGTTCCCAAAGTATACTGGGCCAATATTCCTCAACAATGAACCAACTGTAGTACCAATAGTGCCAGTAGAAAGACATATTGACTGCTTTTGCCACGGCTGTAAACGACAGCAGATACCCTTGAGACTGGGTTGGGGCACAACTATACATCGCTGTCAGGGAATGACTATTGGCACTGGCGAAGCAAATAGATACATTGTTATTGACCCAGGAACAAAATCTTTCGAATCAAGAACTCCAGGAGCACTCTTCGTAGCACTGTCAAGAGCAAAATCTGCTGGTTCCATTGAAGCACCCCCAGATTTTGCCTGGAATCCAAATGTGCTGGTCAATGAGGACAAAATTTGCCATGTTGTCAATACACCAACAACACTTGCTAGGAAAAACGAGATTGGTCGAATCAATAAATTAACAAAAGATACCAGGAGAGTATTTGCAAATCTTGACAACGATGTTGCTTTCGAATATATCTTGTCAAAACTAGACGAAGAATCGATCATAATGGAAGAATAGATTCTAAACCAAGTTATTTACAAAAACTGAAAGTTGGTGGGTGGTATGTCAACCGCTAACCGCTCTTCCAAATGTATCTACATATAACTTGTCATTATCTTTGTACTTTGACAGTTTTCGGAAAGCTCTCTATGCTGCATTTCATGTACTGCTTCTGGGTGATATTTATGAATACACTAGCACTGTTTTCAAGTGCATGCTCTATTCCGTGGTCTGAAAATACAGTGGTCTGAAAATACACTGACGATATTTATCTTTCTTGCACTTAATTATGCTTACCAACCTCCCAAGGCACACTATGGTATGTAGTAAAACCATTGGAAAATAGTTCAAATATTGTAAATATAAAAATAATTTGTAAATTTTCGCGAATTATCGATTTTCAACGAAGATAGTGAATGGTAATTTTACCATGAAACTTGTCTGCCATTCACTTACGGCGTTCAAAACCACATAAATAAAAAAAAGTGAGATCAGTATTTAAATAGTTAATTACTTGAAAGTTGGTGGGTGGTATGTCAACCGCTAACCGATTTTCCAGTGTAGCTACATGTAACTGAATCATTATCTCTGTACAGTGGAAAATGACTATTCTGCGGTCTGAAAATACACTGACAATGTTTAAGTTTCTTGCAGTTATTTATCATTACCAACTTCCCAGGGCATGTTATTGTTGGTACTAACATTTATGGTACTAAATTATAATGTAATTTAATTTACTATGAAGCTCGTTTCACATTCACTACCGGCATTCAAAACTGCATATAAATATGAAAAATGTGCAAATCAATAAAATGAATATTTAAATTTCAAACAAGCTATTACAATTTACTACCATTCAATAATAAGTTCAATCAGCTAAATGACATTTTATATAAACAATATAACTTAGTTTTAAAGCAGGTGGTGGTCAAACGAAACAAATACTTTTATCTTCTATTTAAGAACAATTTATAAAAAACAACAACATACGTTTACATTTTGTGTTTCGTCATTAACAAAACTGAAGTGATGTATGGCCTGTTGACAATTTTTCATTCATTTAGGCTAGTGATTATAACGATGATAAATTATACTCCTATGTAAGACAGTGATTTTAATCAGACACAAGTTCTGCTGCCTGAACTCAAACTCACAACCTACTGATCAGCATCTTAACCCTGACACACCATTAACAATATTGCTACTTGTAAACTAAATTACAAGTTATGACTCAAATTATAAAGTTGTATTCTATTTACAGATGAATCACGTCATACTGGCAACAGACTCACGTGGAGCTGGCCTGGAAAAGTTTGTGAGCTCTTACAAACAATTTGAAAATTTTGAAACCCATACGTCTGTTATTCCAGGTGGCAAAATCAGTGGTATTATTTCAGTTGTAACTAGCAAAATTAAAATGCACAAGCTACTATCTATGTTACAGTTGCTGCTGGAATGTGCAATCTTACCAAAAAAATAACCCATTCTGGTGGTACAGAAATTGCATATATTCCTGATGAGGGAAACAAAAACGTTCTTTTGACTCAAATAGAAACCCTATATAAGGACATGCAGGCAAAAAACATCAATTTCAAAGTTGCTCACATACCTCCAGTTTCACTGAAAAAATATGCAGAATATAACATTACCAAACGAAAACTTTACACTTTCGATCAAAAACAAGAACAACAAATTAACTTAGAAAATGATATTGAAGAAATAAACAATCACATCTCCAAATTAAATGTAGTATACGCAAAACACTCCTTAAGGTGGGATAGAAATTTGTTCATCTTTAAAACAAAAAAGAGAGGCCGAAATGAGAAAAGTAAAAAAAAGGTTAAAAGTTTGTCTTACAAAAACCTCTATGATGGTGTTCATGCAAATAATGAACTGAAGAACAAGTGGTACAATTTCATGTGCAAATCTATTGGCATGGAAATTTCAAATGACCTACAGATTTCACCTGAAAGTGACTCAGAGAGTGACAATGATGAGCATACCTGGGATTTCAAAAGGTCATATAAAATGTATTAATTAAAAAACACCGGACGACATCAACAAACTGATGTTACCGATTAATTTGAGTTTTGATAGAAAAACAATTATGTATGTACGATTTTACTTAATATTTCTAGCATTTAAATGGAAAAGCATTAGAATTGGGATAATCATGCTAAGGTTATCAATCTGGGATGGTATGTCTTTGGTCTGAAATTACGTGTTGTGGTGTAAATTAGTAGTTTTTTTACATTAGCATTGTCAAAACATAGTTTTGTATATAGCTACAATGTTCTGCTGTAAATACTGCATTTGCTACACAAAAATATTTAAGATGACACTATCTTAATATCGAGGGGTCAGTGCAAAACTATTGTAACTACATATGAATAAGTCCTGAACCTTCGATATATACAACACTTAATTGCCCAAAAATACCACAACTAAACAAATAACTTAAATAACATATATTTTTTAATGAACTACAATATCATATTTACTACAGAACTGAGTATAACGAACCAAGTTCTCAAATGAAATGCATGTTTATAGGCAACTTAGTGAAAAATGCATTTAGGGGTGCTTTATAATTATATGTACATAAATTATTCACATTGTAATTTAATTATTTTTTTGACAAATAATGTTGAAAGGTGGGTGACATGACAGTCGCTAACTTTATGCAACAACAAATTGTCCCAAAAACACCATGACAACAAAAAACTTAAATAATATACACAATATCACGTTTAATATGGAACTGGAATGTTCTCTAATTAAATACATATTTGAAGGCAACGTAATGAAATATTGGTTTATTGGTACGGCAACTTAATGAAATACTGATTTATTGGTACCTACCCATATTTTATTGGAACCTAGTACATGTACCTAATATATCCACGTTATATTCGTATTGCATCTCAATTTTATTTTTTTAAACAAATAATGTTGAACGGTGGGTGACGTGTCAGTCGGTAACTGTTTACATTATTAAAAGTATAAATTGCCAAAAATTACCATGACTAATGATAGGAACCTCAGTAACGAACCACTTCAATTAATTTAGTGCTTAAATATAAAATGCTACATCGATGGATTATGGAAATGGCAGAATGGAAACGGGAACAGGTAATCATTTATCAGTACAGTATGCTTATTGTTTTTACGAGTTGAAGACAATATAAGTTTCATGTTTTAAGGTCATACATGTGATATCTCCCGCCGGGAGCTAATTTCTCCCGGAATTTCATGGAATTTCCCGGCCTTCCGCCGGGAGCTCCGTTTCTCCCGGTATTTTTCGCCGAGTTCCAAAATTTCGCTATTTGCAAATCCTTTTGGGTAATTGCTAGGATTTATTGGATCAAGACAGAGTTTTCCGAATGATCTAGAAAATAAACACCATCCGTCTTATCTATATCTGTGAAAACATTGCCCATGGGCAGGTAATTAAAAGGATTAGCATGTCAGCTAATTAGTTTTTATTGTGTAAAAATAATGATTGGACTGTTTGTTTATGACACGTTGCAGCGATATCTGTAATGTCCATGGGAGATTGATAGAAATATACTGACTATAGGTGGGATGTAATTAGCGAATTCGGCATCAATTGATATTTGGTATATTAATTGGATTAAAATTATAATATAATTGAGGACAATTAAAGGATGACGATTTCAACTAATCAATTGCAGTTTGTCATGATTAGAGAAGTGTTTTGTCTGTGTATAAAATGGAAAGCATCTTCATTATGTGCTATGCTTAGTTCTGCTATGCTTAATTACATGCTATACTTAATTATATGCTATGCTAACATGAAATAAACAATATTGTATGTATAAAATATCATGTTTTTATGCTGATTTACCCCATTTATTAAGGTTTATATATAAAAAAAATCTACCGGTACGTGTTAAAAATTTGAGAATAAAAACCTCCCTGGTTTTTGTCAAATCTCCCTGGAAAAAAAGTCAAATCTCCCAGGTAACCCTCCTGAAAATATCACATGTATGTAAGGTTACATTGTTCATGTTGTAAATAATTGTCTACATTGCATTTAAGGGGTCTGGATTCTGGTCCTGGACCCAGTCCCTTGATGTCATTCTCATTTGCCAGATCCTTGCCTCTACCATTAAATTTACTGTTGTTAATTACCTCTAACACATTTCAGTGGAAACCACATCAAACCTCAGCCAACAGCCTTTTTCTTTAGTAAGATCCAAGATTTAAGATTTTTCTTTAGTAAGATCCAAGCTGGAATATGCCTCTATCATTTAGGACCCCTATTTGAACAAGGATATTGACAGACTTGAAAGAATACAAAGACAAGGAGCCAGATTTATATTGAATGATTATAAAAGCAGAGAAGAAGGCTGCGTAACCAACATGCTCAAGTCCTTGAAGCTGACTAACCTTCAAGAGCGCCGCACCTATAACCGTCTGGTGATGCTGTACAAGATCGCAGGGGGTCTGGTGCCGGCAGTGGATCCTAGCATCTACTTGGTAAATAAACCCGAAGGACGGATAGTTAAGTCAAAGAACTATACTGATCATATTGTGTCTAATATCCTGGACAATAGAATCTCCAATAATACTATCTATCTATCTATCTATATATACTGCATCACCCTCTTTCGAAGATTATGTGCAGGTGCTAATACTAGGTCTTTTAAAGTACCATTCGCTCACACTGAACAATTTAAACATTCATTCTTCGTGAAAACACTTTGTGAATTGGAACCATCTGGAAGATCGGATTGTGCATGCAGAGACAGTAGAGGGCTTCAAGTCAGCCCTTCAGCGCGACTAACTCCACTCCACTCCACCGTAGAACATATGCCAGCAGTGGCCCTTCTACGTACCACTACAGATACAGATACAGCCATGATACAGAATTACCAGGAGTGCTTCATACGGGCAAAGCTCGACCTGCCAAAGGCAGGTCGGGCGAAGGCAGGTCGGGCGAAGCCCGACTATAGGTTACATGTATGTACATGTATGCATGGGAATGAATATCTTAAATACTCACTAACTAACGCTACTAATTTTCATTTTCGTAGTGCGTCAAACTTGAATTTTGTCAAAAGTTACTTACCAGCGTTCCTTGTTAACAGAAATAATTAATTTTGAAGAATGCTTACATTTTTATGAAGGATTGCTGTACCCAGGAGTTTTCTATATGTTTTTAAGTATTTCTAGGACTCTGAAGCGCTTCAATTTTGAAGCGTCTGTGATCGGTGTAGATCGTACGTTTCGCACGTCGGAATCGGTATAGGTCGTAAGTTTCACACGTCGTAAAAAAAGTTTCCACAGCGCGTTAGCGTTCTCTACGACGTGCGGCTATTACATGTCACAGGCCTTATTCTCCGCTATTTTTATGGAAAATACGAATCAAGTGACCTTGCTGTGCAATGTTTTCGTTTAATAAACGAACAAATTAACAGCTCTGTTGCATATTTCTTGTAAGCGTTTCTAAAATTCTAGGGTAAAATAATTTCTTTAAAAATGAAAAAAACATATGTCAGGGGTTAAGTTAGCCTTCGATTTTTATGCCATTTTTGGCCATAATTAATTTTTCACTTTTCAAATCGATGTTACGCACGTGCGTAAGTGCGTATCGCTGGCTACGCCGCTGAATACACATATGTTTACCTTAATCGCAAGTTAAAAATGTAACAATAATGTTTTAATATGAAACAGGCACTGACTAGATAACGGTCAATGTACTTTGATGAATGATTAATTGTGTATGGAATGGATGGGGACTGGAGTAAGAATTTGATAATAAAAAATAAATTTAAATAATAACAGTTTAAGAGATGAAAAAACTTGCTACTCCCCCTCCTCAACACCACGAGAGCCTTTTACTAGGTCCGGGGCTTTTTTTAAGGAAATTGGGAATAGGCCTAGGCCTGCTGAATTTAGGGAAAATAAGCGCTAGACTGTCCAAATTGGGAAAAAAATAGCGTGATTTTCGTTGTTTTGGGAAATGTGTTTTTAAGGGCAAATTTCATTAAAATGTAGTTTTAGGTAAAATATTGATTAGGTTCTAGAACTGAGTTATTTTAACATACAAACTATGTAAAGTATGTCACCTAATTACCAAAAAAAAAAAAATATATACCGTATTTGTCGGCGTATAGCGCGCATGCGCATATAACGCGCACCCCGACTTTGGGCCTGAAATCCTTGGAAAAAACTTTTTTGATGTATTGTAGCGCAAACCGCGCATTAAAAACATGTGTTTTCAATTTCAGGACAGCAGAGCGCCATTTTGAAGCACTGACCAAAGAGGAAATGTAAAACGAATTTTGATTTGCTAAAACGAAGCTGCATGTTAGACTGTGTTTTTTTACTCAAGTGTAAATAAACTTGTACTGTTGAGTGTACTTTTGTTGTTTACTCAAGTTTCAATAAAATAAAAAACCCACGCCCGTGTTCAACTTTTATTACGATCATATTATATTTAATATTTTGGATTGACAATTAAAACAGATTATTCTTTCGAATAAATATGTGCTAGCCATGAAAAGGACCGTTTTGTTCTGCTAACCCTTAAAGTTGTATATGTGTTTGCTTAGAAAACAAATTCGAAGCGAGGTTCAGTCTCGAAATTATCAACACTACAAACAAAAGTAACTACGATGTATCTAAATGCCTAAACCGGAAACGAAATGAAACGTATGTAGTACGTTTCTATATAAACTCAGTGAATAATTTCGAAAATCCTCTATCACTAACAATGTTCTAAGTAAAAATTCAAGAAGTTTCAATGTAAATGTTGCTCTCAGAGTTTTATATGTGCATTAGATAACTAAACTAATGCGTAACTTTTCTTTTATTAGATGTAAGAGTCTTTTATTAGACAAATCTTATCAAAAACGAAAATAATTGTGTAGTAGGGATATTCCCGAAACTGTACACTCGCCTCTGGATAAGAATAGATTCTAAAAATAGACTTTTGTGATTTGGACAAAAAAACAACTTCAAGCAGTCTAAGCTGTTTGCACCCTGATAATAATCAGAGAGCAAACGTATAGAGTATAAGACTGCTGTAAACCTAAACCCAAAAACACTAAACCCTACTCGTAGATATTCAAAGTTCCCTAGTTAAAAATAGAAGTAAAAATTAAATTCACACCAGTAGACCGGTACAAAAGACGTCTATCACGGTCAAGTGTCACATGTTTGTTTAATAATTAGTTATCATTGTTTGCGGTCAGTTAACAAAAGCCAAACACTTCACACGTTTTCCCAATCAAATGAACCCTTGAACCCATTTAGGAATAATCATGATTCTACGTTGTCGAAATTCAGAAATTCAGAAATCAAAAAATATGTAAGGGCGGTCGTTGTTTATTAGAAATAATTAGTATACATACAATTCTATTGTATTCTATTAATAAAATATGGACTAAACCAGTCTGCGCCTTCGGAAAACCCCAGCCTCGTTTTCATTTCAAAATGCCGATTGATGTAAACAATTGTATTTTTCAAAATTTCAATGGTATTTTCTCAACAATAATCAATATAAAACATGGTAAAGTTTGATTTTATTATTTTTATTGATAATAAGCATATAGCATACAACGCATTTTATTGAAACAATAGAAACAAGCCAACTTTTGTTCGATTCAATCTCTGTAGGAAACGGCCGGTCTTGCGACTTTTTGAAAACCACAAAAATTCTCGTCTTGGCTGAAAAAAAAAAAGTAAATCATTACTTGTTGCTTAAACCGTGCACCCCAACTTCAGCCACAGAATCTGGGGTAAAAAAGTGCGCGCTATAAGCCGACAAATACGGTATATATACATATTTATTTTTTTTAAATGGGAATTTTTTACCCCAAAATTGGGAAAAAATGGAGGTTTTTGCAATTGGGAAGAGGCCGAATTTCGGCCCCTGTTAAATAGGTTAAAAAAGCCCTGAGGTCTGGAAAGGGGCATTTTGGCCTAGAATGTGGGAAAGATCCATGACTGGGAAATGACATTTTCAGAGTTAATTAAGTTTAAAAAATGGGGAAAACTGCATGATTTTCAAAGTAATTTGGGTGGGGAAGTGGCCTTATACGGACCGCTGCGAAAAAGGGTTAAACGGCCTCGACAACCTACCTACCCTATGAGTCTCATTCATTAAACATAGAAAAAACATCCTATGTATTTTGATGGGTATTTAAGCCAACAAACAGAACCTTGATATTTCAATTTTATGTATACACTTACAAAAAAAAGTCTTACATTCCGTTGGACATGCAGTTGCTAGAATAAATAATAAACATGTTGCTAGATTCTCTGAGATTATCTGCAGTGGTTCGGTCAGAGAATGCTCGGATTACAAATAAACATGTGTTCACCGTGACCGGACCATCTCCTTTAAAACGCTGTCGACATCTTTTATGAGAATAAAACAAATCTATTTTTTCCGAAAACTGTTCAGTTTGTTAGCCCCCGAAAATTGAAATACACAGACTCACACAAAAACTGCACCAGAAATGCTTGCGCATATTTTCTGTGTAAAGGAAAAGATCAAATAAAGTATGCACTCAAATCTATCCGTATCTTCTTGTTCTCAAGTTTAAAGTCTTATTACAGATACAAAATAAAACAAAAAGCTAACCTTCCTACCCACTACTTATTGTTGCAGTAAACAAGGGTATTATTTTATTAGGCCTTACAATTATATTTATTTACATATTTGTGCAAAGATCTATCTATAACTATTTCCTGACTTTAAGATTAAGATCTGATCAAATTTATAGTTAGTTCTGACCCTTAAAATAGAGATGGGTATAAAAAGTGTACTGGCTATATACCAGATATCGTCATATTTATGTTGATTCTTTAATATATTTAAATCAAAACTAGTCATCTCATAAATATTTTTGCCGTTAGAGAAGCTTACCCCTTTGCCGTAAATATTCTGTGTTTACATTGTTCCTATTCTCAGTAACAAGTGTCACGTGACCGTTACTAAATATAGACTGAATTGGGCCGGTCGTTTGAACCGAATGTAGCAGTTATCGTCATGTTCAGTTTAATACCGAATAATCCATGTTTGCGATGATGAAAACGTGTATAGTTATTAATAAAAACATAAATATACCATTGCATATATGAATATACAAAACAAATATCTAGAAAAAAATGATATCTACAATTTAAAATGTTTTTTCAACTGTAGGTATCGGATGTAATTTACTTCACTTCGACGTTCAAATTTAAAAGGAAATAACTGTCCGCAAATTTAAATTGATTGACCTGAACTAGTTGTCATCCTTGGCTGAAAATTGTTAGTACATGCTTTTAATTTTTTGGGCATGTCAGATTGATTCAATGGTTCGACGTAAAAGATCAACTATTTTAAAAGGAAATTTTCCTGCGCATGCGCATTAGCGTGTGATTCCCCGATTGTGTTTTGTTTATAACGGTATTTATATAGGTAAACGGGTTGGTTTGAGAGTGTATGTTAATATTTCTAAAATATCGTTTCCTCTCCAATCGTCTGATGATAGTGTGTAGTGATTTGTAAAGTGAGGTCGAAAAATAATCACAATATTGAGTGTTTTATTGATAATGACGAAATCTGGTGAATGACGATAACTGGTACACAACCAGTACATGCTATCAAATTGCTTTGCATGTTACATAGGTAGTGCCTATTTCATATTACGGGCGAAGCCCTCTTGCAGTAACGCGAGTATGAAAACTTACATGTTTTCCCACATACTATGCGATATACTATGCGATATTTATTTTTCGTCATGTTTCGCGCCGCCATTTTGGTCAACACTTATTTCCATAGATTGCGTTCTATAATCTTACCGGTGTAGTCGTTAGAAATTCACAGTCGCGTGAGAATAACACGACATTCGTACATTTACTGTTCGTACTTAACAGTATTAGAAACCACAGACCTAATAACAATATTAATTTGTCTGGGATGCTGTAAATATCTTTTTATTAGCTTATTAAAATTAGATGAATGATTTATATGTTGTAAAATATATATGAAATATATGGTAGGCTGACTGTTTCAAATTTAAGTTGTAATATAGAATAGTTAATTTTGTTAATCACTTTTTTTTTGCTGTCATATTTAATATTCATAGCATTATCGGAGAGTTTAATTTGAATGTTATTAACGGCCGTTATTAACAGCGCATCAACACATTATTCAGAACAGCCGTTGACACAGGAAACGAATAGTCCTAAACTAATACATTTAGTACTAAAATGAGTTTAAAGTAATTTCTGTTGCGAACATACGTGCGGCATGTCAGTTCAAACCAAAATACATTAATTGCACTTGCTATTCTGGTGAAATGTATCGGAGCCATATTTGACCTACCATTTAAATCAATACATCTGCATTAACTAATTTTATAATAATTTCTGCTGCTAGTCATGTCAGTTCAAACCTTGCAGTATGTATCTGGTCTGATAAGGTTCATACTACACATATTCGTCAATGTTAAAGTGGAATCCACTGTGGCCATGTATGGCACGTCATACAAGATTCATTCTACAGATATTCGTCAATATTGAAGTGGAATCCACTGTGGCCATGTATGGCACATCATACAAGATTCATACTACAGATATTCGTCAATATTGAAGTGGAATACACTGTGGCCATGTATGGCTCGTCGTACCATATGAGTGGAAGAATCTTCCTCAAATCGAAATAGACTGAAAAAAACAATAATTTCACGAAATCTAACTCTTGGTGATAGATTAGTACAGATTTACCTCCCGCAGATATCGATAAAGCCGCCTCGGGCGTTATGTAATTGAGCGTGTCGGCAGTCACACTTGCACACGTTATGGGGGCCATAAAACATTGAGAATCATTATGTATCTACAGTGACCATATGGAATAAAACTATAAATGCACTTTAGTAAATTTAAGCAAAACACATTTTTAAAAAATCAGTTTAATATTTACATGAAATTCTTTATTATAAACAAGCTTTTAATAAGCTATAACTGAGAATAGTTTTTTTTAAGTGTATTTTTATGGAAATGTCATTATAATAGTAAGAACTTCTATAAAAAGCTGTTTTAAAGTTAAAAATACTGCAGTGCCCTGATACCCCACCCACTCGTTTTGCATTACGATAAATATAAACATGCATTTTTATCGAACCATTGTCATGCCATTATAGAAGTGTTTCATTGCACATTATTTGTTATTGTATTAACTATTTAATTCTGATGGAAATACCTCTGTGTCGCATGTGCATTGGATATGATCAGTCATTTTCCGCTATTATCGGATCCAGGAAGTGATTCGACGTCGGCCATATTTGTTGCACGCGGAGCTGCAGTGTGACGTCACTAGAACGTGACGGTGTTGGAGAGGTTCAGTAGGGTTTTTTAAACATTGTATAGTGGGCGCCAAATTCAAATAGATTAACTTGTTAAATCTCTTTAATATATTGTTTATTTAAGTAATAACTGCTCTTATGTTATTCTATATATATTGTATTGCCAGTATAACGTTTTAAGTGATATTATTGAAGTAATACAACTGGATTTAGCTTGTATATTTGTAACTGTCGGATGTGTCGGACGTGTTTGATACCTTTTTTGTACCTGCTTGTTCGAACTGACGGACGCTGTCCAACAGTTTTAGGGTGTAGGATTCTGGGGTATAAAAGCTGGAGTTTCCTACAGTTTCCAGGGGCGTTCCTGGGGCTAATTTAGGTATAAGCCCCATCGAGTTTTGGATTCACAAATGTGCCTAACCCCACTATACCTTCAGTTTTTATTTCATATTTCGCATTTTTAGCCATTTTTATATTTTTGCTTCTTTAATAGCCTGTACGCTCGTGCGTACGTGCGTATGCCCAGGTACGCCCCTGGTTTCGGGGCTCCGCAACTAAAATACTAAAATTCCAAAAGGCATATTGCACTTCATCCTCATAAATCTGGGTAAAATATAAGTTTTTAGATCTATTCTCAAGTTAAATAAGTATATTATAATAGATTGTTTGGCTATTTGGTATAGCTTTAAAGGTCTTTGTAGCGCTCTTTGAATTCTAATTCTAAACCGATTGCTGCTGGGAGTTTTTTACAATTTCAGAGGCACACCACCAACTGTCTCTACAGCCCACAGGCGGAAGGTTGCCGGCGAACAACTTCCATAACCTAGAACCCATTCAGCGTGGTACTCGACCGATTATTACCTTGTTACGTTTCGGTTGAATCAACGGGGGATCATCGCCTTGGAAGGAGCGCAACCAATTACAGACTAACTAGGGTCTCATTTTTATGTACAGTGAATACAAAGCTGTAGTAACGTTTTCGCCGAGGACATGCACATTTCAATTACGCGAGGTACAAGTGGTGTCCTTGTGTGTCATTTGAACGTTTAAATTTACGCACTTTTCACGAGTTAAGACAATCCATTGGACAGCAATCATTCAGGACAGAGAGTGTCAGTGCGAGAGACTGTATAGTCCTGTCACAAATTCTGCGATTCATATTGGAAAGTGTATTTTTGTTTTATACAGTATTTGTAGAATGGTTCAGTTGCAGCGGAAAATTCTAGCGGCCGAGGGTCGATCCTGTGCACACCAAACAATCCAGGTCTACATTTTGATCCTTAAGGAGCAATCCCAATGGAAAACCGAAGGCGACAAATTGGTTGAAAAGGGGGAAATAAAAATGTAATTCAAAATTGTGTTGTAATAACGCAGTTGCTTCCTTTGCTCTGCGATTGGTACTTGAGAACTGGGTTCTTGATCGGAAAAGTCTTAACGCTAGGCATACCCATGTAATCTCAAGATTTCGCTTTTTCTCCATTAAAGTGTACCTGATGTTAAGTTATTTAAATGGTACCTGGCGTTTAAGAGGTGCACGTTTCGTAAAGCGGGTACGTGACCTATGTTGCGTAAAATGGCGTATTTTGCGTAAAATGTGTATCAGGAAATGGGTACCTGGCCAGTGTTATATAATGTGTACCCGGCGTATGTTGTGTAAAATGGCATATTTTGCTTAAAATGTGTATCAGGCATAAGATGTGTTATTCAGTGAATGCATGTACAATTAAATTATTTTCCCTGCCTGGTGTGCTCATGTTTCGGCTCTCGGCTGTCGGAATTTGTCTCAGTCCGGTAACATTTTGCCGGGCGAGATTGTGTACGCTGCGGCCATTTGTGCTTATCCATCTCTTTTATTTTGTTGTATATAACTTGAAAATCTAGTCAGGAGAGTCAGTTGTTATTGCTTTTATTTAGCCCAAGTAATTGTTTCAATATTCGAATCATAAAATAAATCACCGCCAGGTTATATTATCTAGCAACCAAGGTAGCATTAATAGGCAATACACGTATAAAGTATAGATGAGTATGACTATAAAACAATAGAAGCATAGAACGGCGCAATGCAAGTACTCAATGACTTGGCAGAAGCCAGAGTAATAACAGAGCAAACGATTAAGGATACGACTAGACTCGATTGAAGACAAACATCAACAATTGTCTTTGAATGAATTTCAAATTACGATGAAAACATGCGGTTTATAATTGCATGGTCAAATATTCCGAGGAACCACGAGAGTGGTTAATTGTTGTATCCTGCGAGTTCAGTTATTAAATATCCTATTTCTTTTACAAGGAACTGTTTGTTTTAATAAACGGGGTGTTATACATGGAACACAAAGGAACACAAAGATTCAACGGATACATATCTAGTGATAAAGAAAGTTCTGGAATAAATAGTCATCATATGCCACCATGAAATACCGTCGGCTGGACACCAAGGTCTCGAAAGAGCAGGATGTTCAAAACTAGGTAAGTAACAATAAGAAACTGAATATATAGGGACGCTGGCGACACACGTATCAAGCAGCGTACCTATAAAACAGGTGTTTATCGACTTCTTTGTGACACCTTCCAAAATATAAGAGGTAATCTGCGCATACTAATGATTAGTGGTACCATAATTCCTGCGTCAATGTCAAACCGAATAAGGTTTAGACATTGGTAGAAACAAGTGTGGACCATACAGAAAAGGGTCAACAGAGAAAATATGATCTATAACCCTTGTAATATATTTAATATATATTTAAGAAATGACTTTGTAAGTTTAGAGCCCTTGTGTTCGTCTGGTTTTTTTTGTGTGAACGGGAAACGCCACAGATAAAAGTGAATTGGATAATTAGCCAGGTGCAGATCATCATGGCGATGATTGGTGACTTAAAGCGGTAGAGAGACAAACGGAGATTCTGCAATTGCTTGACAAATAATGGATTAACAGGAATCTCTGTCGATTTGGTAAGAGTACTACAAGGAGGCCTTCAACATAATTATTACAAGGACAAAGTCGGGATATTCGGCTACAATCAGACGTGTTTTGGAAAGGAGGGTGAAGAACGCAGCATAACAGGAGACTCACAACTCAGCTTAGACAAGGAAATCTCGTCTTATATTTAGGACAGAAGTCGCCATCCCGTCGATCGTCAATAAGGCACTATTCACCAATCAAAACCCCCATACATTCAGTTATATTCACCGCATAGGAAACACTCAACCAACGAAGAAGTCGTGCAGGACAAATGCCAGCGCAAAGAGACAGCGGTAGCAGGAGGAGTCCCGACAGGCGATGAAACCTGGACAGAGATAACACACCAGAGCAAGGAAGGCAAGCGAAATCGGATCGGCTGAAGGCGTTTTGCACAGTTCCGGAGGCAATATTCTGGTTAGGGGCATCACGTTGAACACCGGGAGTTATACGCTCATTTCATATTAAAGACCAGCCCGACTACGCGGAAGGACAAAAAGGACACCAATAGTTAAACTCTACACAAAAGGCGTACTTTACTACCTAATAATAAAAACCTCAGTACTAAGAGAGACCAAACGCGCATTTTTTCTCAACATGAATGTACATCTCCCTTTGGTGGAGAAGAATCCAGTTCGGCTGTTGCACAAGGTGAGTGCAGACTGCCAGGAAGATGGATGTAACTAGCTTTCGTGCCCAGTTCCAGGTGGCATTGAGGCTAGCAAGTATAAAAAAGTAAAAGCATTCCGTTTCCATCTGCTATCTATCTTCGATTTGGAGAAAGTTACCCGAAAAAGACAGACATCACTCACTCTGTTAAGACCTGTATAATGTGGCATGTTTCCACCATGACAATTCTGGAGAAGTATGATCCCAGTATGCGGTTTCAACATAAGAATACTAGAAACTAAAAATACATGGTGTATGTTTTTTTTAAATATGATTGAGAAATATTCCACTCAAATTCATTATAAAGAAATATAAAAAGATCGGACAGGGAAAGTAGCATTTAAGGAGGAATATAGTTCAAATCAAAAGCATTTACATATGATTAATGCAACATTTAAAATATGTCAATTATAAATAAACAAGCGAATACACAGATGAAATATAAAAAAGAATGTTCTCATGAACGTATAAGACGTAGTATTATCACATATACTGAATGTGTCGACTGACTATATATGACACTAAAGTGTAATTTGAAGATACAACAATGTTGATGATCTCAAACGTTACAAAGAATGATGATCTAACGCGCTGTATTTGATGCGCGAGATCTCATGAACATGATGCGCGAGTCCAATGATCGGTGATTGTCATCAAAAGCCTTCTATAAGTGTTGATGACGCGATGAATAACATCCACCGAGGTTGTGGGTTAAGCTCCTCCAGTGAGGTCTGATGACGGGCCCACCACGTGTCCCGGGGGTTATTGCACCTATGAGAACCTGACCATAGTGTCCGGGTACGGGGATCGTCTCCATCGCTCGTTACGTAATGCGTTGAATCACCTAGAGGGCCTACACACCCAAAAGGCTTAGCTCCACTCCTGGAGGCTTAGACTGTAATAATACATACTTTTAGATGTCGGTTCAATAACACAACAATCTTATACAATTATCATTACACAAACAAATCATTATCTAGTAAATATATGTGAGCCACTCTCTAATTATGATGTGTAGCAATGTATACGTATTCTACAACGCCATGTATACGCATCGGCATATATACAAGTCTATCATCATCTCACTGTAAACCAATGCACCTAATATACAACGTTATCAATTTAATCTTAATGATCGACTGCAATAATTATATCTAATAAAGTTAACTTCATACTCATTTGCTAGTTGTATCAAGTTAGTGTTCGAGAAACATATAAAAGCTGACCGGATGTAGCAACATCACGAAACTTATTGGCGACGCCCATTGAATACAAATGTACAATAAAAGTTCATAAAATATATATACTGACCACATATTGCCTGTAAATTTCACCCTTTTAAACGACTGCTCCAATCAAAGCAACTTTTAACATTCCCGGCCACGACTGGAAGACAATGCACTTTATAACCCAACGTTCCACCCAAGCCATCATTTCCCACGTTGATTCCGTGACCCACATGGCAACAGACGTAATTTTAATATCTACACGAAAGGGCCCTTAAACAATTTTGCCCTAAAGAGAGATAGATTGTAAAATACCTATAATTTTACATGCATTAACGCACATATAAACTTATGGAACGGCCCTGACGTAGCTCCGACATAAACGCTATGAAAATGCTCGCTTTTCCGTGGTACATGAATATATCATGTAACTGGTGAATATGTTTCAACTGAACAATGGATTAGCATGTGACTGACAGATGTCGTCAAGTGCTTACAAGAGATTATTTTGTGACATAGCCTGCATAGTACAATACAGCATTTCATCTATAAACATGTCCGAGCATATCTTGTAGATTATGAGAATGCATGTTGCAAATATGAAAATATGTGGTACAATAGAGATATTCAAGACGGCGTCCATGATGGCCACCATAAATATAGGCTGTTATTGTTTGTGCATTATTCAACAAATAGCACATCGACAATGTACATCACGAGTAAAACAGTATAATAACCATAGAATTCTGCTGAATACATTTATAATGGCCATGTTGTACTAAACGTTTCAATTTGTGACTGGTTTATAGCAAAGAGGGAGGCATTTTTTTAGGAAAATGTAAATTTTGTAGATGGCGACGTCAATGCACAGAATGTAAATAATATGCAATAAAAATAATCAATGACTGGTATTCGGTTCAGATAGGGAAATTCCAACTCTAAGTGTAACTGTGTTAAATGGAAGCTCGGCAAAACCTCGATTCCGATAAAAAACAATTCCCGACCTTCCCCGTTTACCCATTATAGTATAGCAAATTTCAGGTATTTTTTGGGCGGTACCCGGATCCGAGGTATAACAAGCACCGTCATATATCAATATGTTTGGCACAGTTTGACGTGTTTGGGACTACCGGCATCAATTTGAAATTTTTGGTACTAACTCCGCAATTCAAGATGGCGTCCAAGATGGCCGCTTGTTTTAAGAAAACCAGATATAAAACGGAAAAATGAATGTAGGGATTGTTTTTCCCTCAAAACTCAATAATTGTTATAAAACTGACAGATTATTTCATAAGAAGTAAAATAAATTTTAAAAATGTTCACCTTTTATTATTTAGGGGTCAACATCTAGGTAAAAAGGTCAAATGAGTGCAACAAATGACAATTGACTATACAAAAGTTAGTACTGGGACAACAATTTTTGGTATAACACACATTAGTATAACCAAAACAATTGTAAGAAAGAGTTCTTTAAATAAATGATTTTAAATTTGACCTAAGTAGAGGACATACAGAGATATCTAAGATGGCGTCCAAGATGGCGCCAAATTAAAAGTATTTATTAATTACGCAAAATGTAAGAAATTCAGAAAATAATAATTTAAGGTATTTTGTTTTAAATAAATGAAACTTTCTATGTCATAAGAAGTAAAATAAATAAATAAAAATCACCTTTCCTAAATCTAGGTCAAAAGGTCAATTTAATGTGAAAAGTGAGGGTTGACTATACAAAAGTTAGTATTGTGACAAATATTTTTTTGTATAATATTTATTAAATTTAAAAGCATCGTTTAAGTGGGAAAAATGGTAAGCTTAAAAATATAGGAGTTATGGGAGTAAAATAACAACATAGTTATGCTAATGTTTATGCTGCTTACTCATAGGCCCGAGTTTGAACCTTCCTATGAAAAAGGAAGAACAAGACTGTCAACCGTAAGATATTTGCTAGTGATAGAAGTGTTCTATAGATGGCTGCCTTTTAAACCTGATATAACGAAGAAAAAAACTCAAGGGACATTTTCTCCCTCTAAATTTAGTAAAATTAAAACTGTGACATACGAAGCAAACCATTATACAATACAAAACAAGCCACTAATCATTTAGGTGTCAAAGTATAGGTCAGTATGTCAAATTAATGCCAAACAATACGTATTAACTGCGGATTCCCGCTGGTCAGGAGGAAAAAACGTGTACCTTGACCTGTTAAAAGGAAAACACGACAATCCTGATTCGTTTAAAACTTGCGGCGTCCTTGCATTTGTAAATTGTAAATCGGGATATTATTTTCCCGAGTGAAATCATACAAGATACATAATACACACGTCTCCTAAATATCTCTAGGTATTTTTTTTTTTTTTTTTTTTTTAAAGAAACAGCACTACAGTAGGCGTGTATTACCTCTTAATATTATCAAATATTACACAAGATACGTTTATACAAATTAACGTATATATAAACACACTACTGTATACTATATATATTCCATAAAGGAACTGGTTAATTATATACAGCAATTGGGTAGACTTGTCAATACACAGTTTACGACCAAAATATATAATATGCAACAAAACAGTAGCAAATGGAAAAAAAACCGCTGGGAATAAGAAAAAACCCGTGGCTAGTGTACTAACTGGGCATATCACTACCACGAGACAGTTTGAAACCGCTACTATGGTCAGACACCAGGAACCCCCATTTAAAACTAGAACAAATTGTGTTTGCATACAACTAATTGTTGATTGTATTGCAACAATAATATAATTAACGAAGACATTTCATTTAATTCCATGCAAACAATTTTAAAGTAAAAGATATACTTGATTGAGAAATCGAGATGCTAATATTAATGTTTGGTACAAACTTCAAAATTTCCGTGTGTCCCATTAACTGTCCAGGCCTCACATTCCTATATTTTCTAAGAATATAACCTATCATTAGGCATTTAATTGTACTCTTTGCAATAAGTCATGATCATTGTAGTCCTCATTTTGTGCATAAACATGATATAGAAGGTAGTGTGGTAAAATGGCTCTGCAACTATTTGAATCATCAACCGTGATTCAAATTGTTGCAGCAGTCGCAAACAATTGTACAATGTGATTCATTTGAAAACTCTAGATCACTGCTGATGGGCACATCAATCATGATGGATTATCTAGCTATTTCATAACTACAGTTGGTTTGTTTGTGGAGATTAGCTATGACTGTTTGTGTCAAAAAACTCCTTCCTATCAAAAGTTTATCTGAGTAAGTCATGTTTAGTGCAAGAGAATACTGCCATACGTAGGTGGCAATGTTATTGGTTTAGTATTTGTAATGTTCAAAATGTGTTCATAAACATCTCTATTCATATGTCATTCTTCAAAAACAGTCATGGTTCCCTTTACATCTTGATACTGCGGTGCATCTCTCACTATTTATTTCAATGCAGACATTTGACATTTGCATGTATCGCTTTGTGGATAACAGTATATAGTGTGAAAAGCACATTTCTTTTTCGGCCGTGAGTTTAGTATATAGTTTATGAGCTGGTTTCTATCATGACCAGAATGCACCACTTATTTTCAGTTTGAAAGTATTTGAACAACTGCATGTGTTGCACTCATGTTTTCTACAACGTGAGCATGTCACAGGATGACCTTAGTGGTTGGGCTAACTCAGGAAAGAATCAATGACGGCGAATGCATTTACATAAGTTTAATGCAACTTTTAAAATATGTCTAATATATATACAATTATCTAAAAAAACAAGCGAATACACAAATGAACTATGAAAAGAATGTTCTCATGAACGTTTAAGACGTTCTAAGTATTGTTATAAATACTGAATGTATAAGACACTAAAGTGTTGTTACAGCTATAACAATGTTGATCTATGATCTAGCGCGATAACTGTGATGCGCGAGAGCTCATGAAGATGATGATTCGTGAATTCAATGGATGATTGTCATCAAATGCCTTTTGTAAGGGTTGATGACGCGATGTAATGATGGTTAACCTCAACTGAGATTGTGGGTGATGTTCCTCCAGTGAGGACTGATGACGGGCCCACCTTGTTTCCCGGGGGTTGTCGTTAATAAAACCTGGCCATGCTGCGCAGGTACGGGGACCGTCTCCACCGCTCGTAACGTTATCCGTGGACGCTCCACTCCGAAATATCCCAAGCTGGATGGCTTATTTCCAACCCTGGATGGCTTATATCCTGGATGGCTTAGGCTGTAATTATACATACGTTTTAGATGTCGGTTGACAAACATAACAACCTTGCATAATTATCATTACCCAAACAAATTATTATTCAATAAATATATGTAAGGTGTACTAATGATGAGTAGTAATGTATACATATTCTACAACGCCATGTATACGCCATGTACGTCGCTGTTAATCAATGCCCCTAATACATGTAATATAAACATTATCAAATCACTCGTATATTACACTCACTGACCTATGTACGACCAATACGCTCTACCCGTGACATTTTGTGACAGAGCATGCAATAGCAGTCTTGTCTCAGTTTCTTATTAGAAAAGAGATCTTCAGCATAATCAACATAACTATATTTTACCGCTAAAACTATAGGGCATAATCCTGAATATCATCACAAATGACCATGGAATGATTTTCATTCAACAAAGCATGAGTGTTTTGGAGAATACAAGGTGTAGAAGTTCCAAAGCTCATCTTTGAATTTGCTGTTAGTCAGCATCATTTTTTTTTCTGGATATTATTTTCAAATCGGGTAGTGACATAACATGTGTTCGTGTTCAAAGAATGAATTTTAGCCGTTTCATTGAAGGTAATACCACGGCATTATCGTCTATATAAAATTATTCCATCATCCCAAAATCTAAACCTACTCTTAATAATGAAACAATAGTATAACGTGCTTGAATTATGGACTCCGATACATGGGAACACCCTGGTAACATTTCCATCCGAGGATGAGACTAAGTGAAAGTGTCTTACCCCAAAACACACTGACTAAACTCAGTGGCACCCAGATTCTCTTGTTTCAAGTCTACCGTGCTATCAACTGGGCCACGCCAGTTCCAAAATCTGAACATGTGTGATAATTCACGGCTCTTCAAGTAGAGGACAAAGAGATGATTCAAGTATATGAGACTACTGGTTACTGACTCTTCCTGGAGGTTTGTGGCGAAATTGTCTCTAAAGTCTGACAGTGTTACAGCAAATTCTATTGGAAAAGTAATTGTGCTGTTTGTCACTCCATATTTTGAATTTATGAAGCATTTATGAAGCACTTCGTTAATTCATTATCACTGCTCTTCAATTTTCAAATCATCTTTTTTGCTTTTTCCTAGTCCACTTCAAAAAACGTGAGGTAAGTTGTTTCCTTTGTCAGTGTTAAATCAGGAACACAGACATACAATGTATATGAAAGACGTATAACACCAGCAAATCTTGTATGTAATCCTATATACCTGTCACAGGATGACCTTAGTGGTTGGGCTAACTCAGGAAAGAATCAATGACGGTAAATGCTTTTACATAAGTTTAATGCAACTTTTAAAATATGTTTAATATATATACAATTATCTAAAAAAAACAAGCGAATACACAAATGAACTATGAAAAGAATGTTCTCATGAACGTTTAAGACGTTCTTAGTATTGTTATAAATACTGAATGTCTAAGACACTAAAGTGTTGTTAAAGCTATAACAATGTTGATCTAGCGCGATAACTGTGATGCGCGAGAGCTCATGAAGATGATGATGCGCGAATTCAATGGATGATTGTCATCAAATGCCTTCTGTAAGGGTTGATGACGCGATGCAATGATAGTTAACCTCCACTGAGATTGTGAGTGATATTCCTCCAGTGAGGATTGGTCACGGGCCCACCTTGTGTCCCGGGGGTTGTCGTTAGTAAAACCTTGCCATGCTGACGCAGGTAAGGGGACCGTCTCCACCGCTCGTAAACGTTAATCGTGGAAGCTTAATTAATGCCCCTAATACATGTAATATAAACATGATCAAATAACTCATATATTACACTCACTGAGTTATGCATGCACGCATTTATTCTTGTCACTCATCTCATTGTTAACTAATATTAACAATCGTGTATTACAATCACTGAGTTATACGCCAACGTTAACTAATGCACCTATTATCCACTGTTATCAAATTAATATTGTTTTACAATTAATGATCAATTACAATAATTACATCTAATAAAGTAACTTCAAAATCATATGCTAGTCTAAAGTTATGTTTGAGAAACATCAATGCTAACCGGATGTCGTAACCGCCAAACAAGATGGCGCCGCCCACGGAATACAAATATACGATAAAAGTTTAATAAAACTACTAACCACATGTTGCCTATGAATTTTGCCGTCCAATCTCTGTTTCAACAATGTACTATCGATCATCCCGGCGAGAGCTAGAAGACAATGGGTTTTATAGCAAACATTACGCCCAAATCATTATTTTCCCCGTTCAGTCCGTGACAAACGTGGCTAAATCTGCAGTATTGAATCTACACGAGAGGCCCCTTATACAATTTTGCCGTTTAAGGAAAATATACCTATACGTTTACATGCATTAGCACAAAACTAAACTTATGACACGGCCTCTCTGGCGGCCAATTAAAATGTGCACGCTTTTACGTGTTACATGGATCGATCATGAATATTGTGAAATTGTTTCAACTCGAACAATAGATTTGGGTGTAACCGATAACTTACAAGAGCTATGTACGACCAGTACGCTCTACCCGTGACATTTTGTGACAACATCTCCCCACTTAAAGAAAGTGCTACACTTTTAAAATTCAACAAAATGATAATTAATATTTACACGTTAAGAAACTATTAATTCTTCTGAGCAAATGAGCGACAAAACGTACAAGATGATCGCGCAATCGCTTGAGTATGTTAAATATTACTACTGAGGGATGCAACCTTCAGCCAGTACAACGACCGGCTTCCGGAAAACATCCACTGCAGTTATAACCTAACTATAATATGTAATTACAATTTCAACACTATTCTACAATTGTACACTACCCTGTCGTAACATATACTACTATTGTACAATACACTGCAATACACTATTGTATTAAACCGGTCATTATGTGCGGCGACTTAAATATTCTGCCCCAATATTGTCCTGTCCACGGTCTATTACACCGACTCTACTGTTGCTAATAACACTACTTCCTGCCACTACCAGAACTACAACTTTACACATTGTATCCATCGCATTACCAGTATACTGTTTGCGAAATGGCGTAGGGTCTCCCGTTTCCCTAATCGGCTTTGCTAAAGTGTGCTTAAAGCTACACTGCACTACATCTGTTGGTCTCGACTTATCGGACCGAACAGTACTACACTCAGAGTCTAAACGACTTACCTCTCGTTTCTCTGCTACACTAAGCATGCCCGATATATCTACATCGGCTGCTGTCTCCTTACCTACACTAGTTGGAGAATATGTGGGACTAGTGTCCTCACTACTGCCTTCCTCACTATCCTCAATAACTGCAACATTAACTACATTTAATACCCCTTGTTGCACATTATCGGTTCTACTGATATACTCTTTCAGCATATTCGCATGAAAGGTCTTTAACTTTCCGTTTATCTCGATACGGTAATCCATAGTGTTCACTATCCCTCTAACGTAAAACGGACCTTTCTATTGTAATAACAACTTGTTATTGTCGGTCGGGAGTAACAGTAACACCTGGTCATCTATCTTAAACTTCCTAGCTCTAGCTTTCTGGTCATAGTACCGTTTATACTTGGTACTTGCCTTAACTAACTGACTTTGAGCTATCTTACAAGTCTCCTCTAGTTTCTCCTTCAGATCTAAAACATACTGATATGTAGTCTTAACCTCATCACTATCTACTTCACCTGCCCACATCTCTCTAAGAATCCTCATGGGACCTCTAACTGACCTACCGTACAATAACTCAAACGGATAAAATCCTAAACTCTCTTGTGGAACCTCTCTAAATGCAAACAATAAAGCATTGAGATACTTGTCCCAATCTGTGGGTCTCTCGGTACACATACGCCGTAACATTTGCTTTAACGTCCCGTTAAATCGTTCGACTAACCCGTTACACATAGGGTGATATGTCATGATTTGACGCAAAGACAATAACCTGCTTACTTCAGCCATAAGTTCTGACGTAAACTGTGACCCACAATCAGTCAGCATTTCCTCTGGTACACCAAGCCTACTGAACATATCAACTAATGCCTCAGCTACTCTCTCAGTTTCAATTGAGGGCAATGCTACTGCCTCCGGATACCTAGTTGCATAGTCTACCATGGTTAAAATGTACCTATTTTTCCTATCCGACTATGGTCCAACAATGTCTACGGCTATCCGCTTAAATGGTGTATCTATCAGTGGCATCTGACCTAAATGTACTTTGGTCACTCGACCTTTTGGTACTGTCCTTTGGCATACATCGCAGGACCTACAATACCTAGTTACATGTCCACTAACGCCTGGCCAATAAAAGTCTGCCAATACTCTATCTGACGTTTTCTTTACGCCTAAATGACCTCCCATAATCGACTCATGAGCTACCTTAAGCACTGTCGTTCTATACTGGGTAGGTACCACTAATTGGTGAAACTGTCTACTACTACTATCTTCAAATTCTCTGTACAATAACCTATTCTTATGTACAAACTTACAACTACCGGACCCTTTACGCTTCTTCACTACACCATCCTTGGCCTTCACCTTACAAAGATCTAATGACTCGTCTTGAGTTTGTGCTTCTATAAACTCCGCTTTAGATATGTCACCTACGGCTGCAGGAACCTTTAATTTTCTATAAGACTGAGCTTGCTTCTGAACCTGCGCTCTAGTCTCTACGGCATTACTTATGCTACTTCTAAAATCGGACATTACCGGAAGTGCTGAACCTTCTATGTTCCCTATCGTTAAATCATACATCGGGTCATCCATACATAGTGCCTCTGTAGTCCCTTTAAATAAAGGTGTTTCTACATCTATTCTCGCTATTGGCACGTGCTCTACCGACTTATTTAACAACATACACGGTGACTGTTTACCTACCAACTGGTCATCCGTAACTAAACTACGCCTAACTACCACACCTGTTCAACCTGTATCCCTCATTACAATTACGTCCGTGCCATTCACTCTACCATCTGCCGTTGGAAGATTTGCGTACGGAAAGAGACATGTTCCGATCTTCGCCATTACACCATCCGCTTTAACACAACAGCTACTACTCTCGGTTTTAATAACCGGACTATTACTACCTCTGCCTCTACCTCTACCTCGGTTTTGACCACCTCTACCTCTACCGAAATTCCATGGGTTGTTAAAACCTTGGTTCGGACTACCTACATTGTTGTCCACTCTACTATTGTCACTAAAATTGTCTACGACAGCGGACACTTTCACCGCTTTCCTACACTCATGTGAAGCATGATTCCCATTACAGTGACGACAACGAATAAACGGTCTACCTATGTTACCACTATTGCTACCTCCTCGAGCACCCATCGAACTACCTCCACCTCTATAGTTTCCACTCTGGCCTTTCTGTTTATGATCGTCCCCTTGCCTATCTCTAAAAGTTCTGTCTTTCGACACTACATTATGAGCTCCGACTCTAGCCTCGGAAAACTGATCTGCTTGAGTTGCCATTTCATTTACACTAGTTAGTTTTCTTTCTTTAAGAAATAAGAACAGATCTCTACTACAAACATTGAATAGCTGGTCCCGCAACAAGAAATCTATGAGGCCCTGATAAGTCTGCGCTACCTTCCCTAACTCTAACCACCTATCTAAGTAATTTCTAGACCTACTAATAAACTGAATAAATGACTCGCCTTTCTCAGGCAGACAAGCTCTAAACCGCTTTCAATAACCTTTTTCAGTTAACTCAAATCTCTTTAAAAGAGCATCCTTTAACTTGTTATAGTCAAGAGCATCTACACTAGGTAATCTAGAAAATACATCTAAGGCCTTGCCTCTCAATAACGCACTTAAATGAACTGCCCACTTATCTTTGGTCCATTCCTGTAACTCAGCATAACGCTCGAACCGTAACAAGTAACTGTCCATGTTATCTTTGTCAGCATCAAAGTATGGTAACTTCGAACCTTTTAACTTCCCAGAATAACTATCTTTCCCTTCAGTTTTACTTTCCTTACTATGTGTCTTAGCTGCTTCCAACTCTAACGCTAACTTATGATCAAACTCTTTTTGCTCCCTTTCCATTATCATCTTAGCCTTAGCTAGTCTACCATCTGTTTCGAACCTCTCATGTTCTAACTCTTGCTTCTCCCTAGCTATTCTACTTTCATCATCTCGTTTCTCTTTAGCTAACCTGCCTTCTAATTCTAGCTTCTCTTTATAAGAATCCAGCTTCTCTTTAGCTAACCTACGTTCGAATTCTAGCTTCTCTTTATCAGCATCTAGCTTCTCTTTAGCTAATCTCCTTTCTAATTCTAGCTTATCTTTAACTAGTCTACTTTCTTCATCTCTTTCCTGCTTTGCTAATTCTCTTTCCTTAAGTCTAAATTCCCTTTCCCTAGCCTGTTCGTCTTTAACAAAGGTTCTAAGCTCCTCTCCAGCATAACCTAACTCCTTACCCATTTCCGTAAGATCCTTTATGGACGTCATGGTTATAGACATTGTGAACTACACACTACAATAATTACAATACACACGTCACTAATAATTCTACTCAACTAACTACTAATGGTAAGTCACTGTGTCCTCAGTAAATACCTGGGCATCATCATAGGACAAGTTACATACACATTTGTACTAGCGCTAACTACTAACGGTTATGTATAGATAGTATCTAGCTTCCACAAAACATATACACTACATAAAATATCTTAATTTGATATTGGACATAAACCTTAAACAATCATACAAATGTGTATAACATGTACATGTATCTTTACTTCTCCCATCAATATAAGTATACTCGAGTGTCACAACATGAGTAGAACGTCTTGTTCGCCAACCTAATTGGATACTATGTGTATATCAAGGAAGGAAAAACAAACACCCAAATTATTGAGCAAAAGTGCCTCAGACCCACTCGTGTAGACCACTGCGACCTCGCGCCAAGGAAAGAACGGATAAAACAACAGTTTGGACTCACCCTACCCTTGTCGTGTCTTGACTTGTCTTCCAAGCTGTGGCCGTGATCGTCGACAGTCGCCTTGATGGATCAGAGGGTGGTACACAATTCTAAAATAATAAGTAGAGATTTAGTATATCATAATAAAGATCACTTATTGATTCTTTCCCTCCGTAGTGGCCCAAAATCCCACTACTCTGAAACCAGTTGTCACAGGATGACCTTAGTGGTTGGGCTAACTCAGGAAAGAATAAATGACGGTGAATGTATTTACATAAGTTTAATGCAACTTTTAAAATATGTTTAATATATATACAATTATCTAAAAAAAACAAGCGAATACACAATTGAACTATGAAAAGAATGTTCTCATGAACGTTTAAGACGTTCTTAGTATTGTTATAAATACTCAATGTCTAAGACACTAAAGTGTTGTTAAAGCTATAACAATGTTGATCTAGCGCAATAACTGTGATGCGCGAGAGCTCATGAAGATGATGATGCGCGAATTCAATGGATGATTGTCATCAAATGCCTTCTGTAAGGGTTGATGACGCGATGCAATGATAGTAAACCTCCACTGAGAATATGAGTGTTATTCCTCCTGTGAGGATTGGTAACGGTCCCACCTTGTGTCCCGGGGGTTGTCGTTAGTAAAACCTTGCCATGCTGACGCGGGTACGGGGACCGTCTCCACCGCTCGTAAACGTTAATCGTGGAAGCTTAGCGCCATGTATACGCTGTGTACGTCGCTGTTAATCAATGCCCCTAATACATGTAATATAAACATGATCAAATAACTCATATATTACACTCACTGAGTTATGCATGCACGCATTTATTCTTGTCACTCATCTCATTGTTAACTAATGTTAACAATCGTGGATTACAATCACTGAGTTATACGACAACGTTAACTAATGCACCTATTATCCATTGTTATCAAATTAATATTGTTTTACAATTAATGATCAATTACAATAATTACATCTATTAAAGTAACTTCAAAATCATATGCTAGTCTAAAGTTATGTTTGAGAAACATCAATGCTAACCGGATGTCGTAACCGTTAAACAAGATGGCGCCGCCCACTGAATACAAATATACGATAAAAGTTTAATAAAACTACTAACCACATGTTGCCTATGAATTTTGCCGTCCAATCTCTGTTTCAACAATGTACTATCGATCATCCCGGCGAGAGCTAGAAGACAATGGGTTTTATAGCAAACATTACGCCCAAATCATTATTTCCCCCGTTCAGTCCGTGACAAACGTGGCTAAATCTGCAGTATTGAATCTACACGAGAGGCCCCTTATACAATTTTGCCGTTTAAGGAAAATATACCTATACGTTTACATGCATTAGCACAAAACTAAACTTATGACACGGCGTCTCTGGCGGCCAATTAAAATGTGCACGCTTTTACGTGTTACATGGATCGATCATGAATATTGTGAAATTGTTTCAACTCGAACAATAGATTTGGGTGTAACCGATAACTTACAAGAGCTATGTACGACCAGTACGCTCTACCCGTGACATTTTGTGACAATACCGTAGTTCTGTCATAGACCGAACGTTAAGTAAACGTAGACCTATGCCATAAGCAGCATACACGTTAATTATGTTGTTATCCTCTTACTATCTTATTGTTCACATTGGTAAGCGTTAAGCATTTAATTATTAAACAAATCTTTATATTTAAATGATTTTTATATAAACAACTTGATTACATTTGTTTTGTTGTATAATATTGTGTGTTATACCAAAAATTGTTGTCCCAGGACTAACTTTTGTATTGTCAATTGTTATTTGTTGTACTAATTTGACTCTTTGACCTAGAATTTGACCCCTATTTTATAAAAGGTGAACATTTTTACATTTATTTTAATGTATAATAAATGCCATTTTATATAAACATATTTCTCTTTAAATATAAAATACCTTAAATTATTATTTTTTGAACATGCTCACATTTTGCATAATTAATAAATACTTGCAATTTGGTGCCATCTTGGACGCCATCTTCGATATCTCTGCATAAACTCGACTTAGGTCAAATTTAAAATCATTTATTTAAGGGTGTCCACTGCTGAGGTTTTGGATTTTTGCACTTCCGGAAATTTACATTTGTTATATTTCAAAAATTATAATAAAACTGGAAAAAATAATTATACAGTAACAAACTAATGCCCAATAGGGATATTTTAGTGCAACAAAAATGAAAATTGTTTAGAATTTTTTTTTGACCTCACATTTTGTGCCCAAAATTCACAATTTTTAACATAAGCCAAAATGGGGGATAGGGGTACAAAAGATGGTATTCCTCAAAAGCCGTTTAAGATATTCACTTAATTTAAACTTTATTACAAAGACATGTGTTAGGATATACAGAGACAGCAATAAAAAGTATTGTTCCTATTATTTGTTACAGACCTATGCCGTTATATGTCAGAGCTCGTCGAAATCTAAAAAAGCACATTTTTTTCTCAGTTTTTATTGAATATCTTTCTTATATGCACACCGACCCCCAATTTTTATTTTTTCATTCTAAAACTCAGGTCTTGTATGTATTGTCGACAAAATATCTCAAACACTTTACTGTTCCTTTATCATGAAAAATTGATTGATCACAAATTTAAAAATGCAATTTTAGTAAACTGGGTGGGGTAATGACAAGGGATGTAATAAAATTGTCAGATGGTGATAAAAATACCACAACCCTTAATTTTTCGTCCTAAAGTATGAACTATTACATTAAAAAAGACGGAAAATCGATACCTGTCCTGCAAACCACACTACACACATATAAGATGCCATACACAATTTGCAGCTGATTCAGAATTTAAAACCACACTGTGAGAATGTATTACTAAAGATTAATTTTGCGAAAAAGTTAAATCACCGACCCATCATTATTTTTCCAGAAACTAACTAGTAATATTTTAGTCTTCATAAAAAACAGGGAAATTAAAAATTCTTACTGTTCTGATATTCACCAGAGGGCACCCTTAAAGAACTCTTTCTTACAATTGTTTTGGTGTATAATAATGTGTCTTATACCAATTTGTTTTGTCTCTGTACTAACTTTTGTATAGTCAATTGTCATTTGTTAAGCTACTTTGACCTTTTGACCTAGATTTTGATCACTAAATTATAAAAGGTTAACATTTTTAAAATGTATTTAACTATTTATTATATAATAAGTTAGGCTTATTACCATATACAGAGTTTTGAGGGGAAAACAATTCCTACATTCATTGTTCGATTCAAGCTAACCAGTAGGCCTTATTGCCTACTGACCGTTCCAAGTTGGTAACCCTGTTTTCATCACCCTTTCTGTTTTTTTTTGTCTTTTTCATTGTATTTTTAAGTCCTTGTTTGCAGTACAGTGTGGACCTACGATGCCATTGCGTTCGGACGCTGTGGTTTCTATAGGACCCTTTATCTCATTTTCTTTTTATATCAGGTTTTCTAAACAAAAGCGGCCGTCTTGGACGCCATTTTGAATTACCAAGTTAGTACCAAATTTTCAGAATGTATGCCGGTAGTCCCAAACACTACAGACCATGCCGAACATTTTGATATATGACAGTGCTTGTTATACCTCGGGTTCGGGTACCCCCTTGAAATATGGATCTATTCAGCTCGTTGTTGCTCTACTATTAACGATTCGTATAATGTCGCGCATCTTGAACCAAAGTTAAAGCAACGCATTTTATGAAGTAAGATACTATTAATGTCTGAACGTATCGTACAATATACCATGCGCATATATGGGACCTCATTTGTATAGTTAATACCTTGTGTATTAGGGTAAATAAGTCGTGGCTATTGTAATTTAATTTCAGAAAACATGTTATGTGACAAGTACAGCTAATACCCTTTTAGGCGTACACAGACATATCATACGATCCATGACTAGCAGTTGAATTCAATACGTCCATGTAGAAGGTTCGACATTAATTTCCAAACATACAATGTTTCCTAACCTGAGTAAATTGCATAGACAAAATCAATCGTTAATAGTCAAAGATATCGGCGTAGCTACTATTATGCCATATAGGCCCGGTGTCACGTGAGATCCACACGCACTTCGGAAAGTCCACGCATACGTTGTGTTTTAGAAAGCTTATAATTCCGGTTTTACTTTGAATGTTGTGATGATATCAGGTTTGTATCATTCATATTAGATTGGCCTTTCGATTACCGTGAGTTTTATTACGATATACTTCCGTTTGGCTGTACAATACACTTTCAAAAATGATCCATATTTCAAAATGTTGCGATATTTCAACAAGTGTAGCCTTCAGTTATGGGCCTATTACTTTGCGAGAATGGCAGTATTAATACAAATATTCCAACTTAAATATCTATAATATTATTTACTAGCAATCGGTCATAGTTTTAATTGTTAATTGTGTAAATTTTATGCAAAATTGCCAATTAAAGTTAACGCATTTTGTGTCTTCGTGTGTCTTTGCGCATGCGTCTTCGTGCTAAATTCAGTCTAATAATACTCATTAGTTGTCCTTGAAATTAAGTTGCTGACATGTTTTGTTGATTATTTTCGATTTTAAGACAGTAATTGGTAACTTTTAATACGTTTTTATTGAAGTTCGTGTTAATATATAGAGCTGAGATTTCGTTGTTTTTCTTCGGATTTACACGTGGTTTATACGACAAACGGTGAATTGATACATGACGCTTAATACACCTTGCGTAGGACTAATAATAATTATATCTTAATATAAAACGTATCAATACGTGTGCGAACGATTTGCCGCAGAATTATTATAGAAGAAGCAGCTGTTTCTATAAGTATATTATCTTCACGGAACACATTAATGACGTCATCAAACGGCGCGATAAAAGTGTAAACTAGGCCTGCTAGTGTGTACGGTAATCTAGGTATAACAAAACAATTAACATGTGTCAGGTCTAACACATACATGTTAAAGTAGTACAACATGGTGTGTTACAAAGGCGATAACATGGCATGCGTTAAATATGTGTCTGTTATGTGCAATCAGGGCCTGACATGGGAAGCAGTTTCCCCCACCCACCAACCCAACACATTCAGGAAAAGTCTTAAAGAGCCTTTTATTTGTGAGTATACTTTAATATATCTAGCGTGTTCCCATAGTTTTTCGATAGAGTGCCAGTATATATATTGCAAATATACCATGGGGGCAAGGTACCATGGGGCAAAAGTGTGGGGGTGGGGTGACGGGTCGTTTCGCACATCGGTTGTTTCGCGGATAGTCGTTTCGCCCATCATATAGTTAGTCGTTTCGCCCACCTTACATATATATATATATATATAGTGATGAATAATTACTTATGCAAATACTTATTTGGAGTTAGAACTATTGTATTTTAGGATTAGAAATCATTTTTAATGTATCAAGTATTGAATTTCGTGTTTAGAAGAATATATGAACTTGCGTTTTCTATGTAAAAAAATATTAAAACACTTTGAATGAATCAAATAATTATTTTTGCAGTATTAAATCTTTATTTGTTATAAAATCAATCATTTCTATTTATGATGACTACATGCAAGCCTCTCGAAGGAAAAAGCATTAACTTTCATAATTAATAATTACTGTTTGTCATTCACTTTGAATTAAAAAATAATTACAAATAATTAGAATACAGTTGTGTTTATTGTTTATATTCCCTATTACCTTTACCCGTATTTCAAATATATCTACAGTATCAAACAGCATTCAAGTCTAGAGAAAATATAGATGTATTACATGTTAAAGGGACACATCTTAAAGATTTTATCAAGCATTCAACTTAGCATGTCAACGTATTAATCTAGGATCATTTTTACTTTAAATGTGCTTGCAAATAATTAAATAACAATGTATTGTTTTTACTTTTAATATTTAAGATTGAACAAATGCAAGTTCTATAGAACAACTAACGGGACGCGCGAATTTTTAATAAAACGATTTTGCTGCGTGTTTCTTCATTAAAATGTTTATCATTTATTTTCTAAATATTTTGCACATATACTTTCTGATAAATACTGTTTGTCGTTCATTTCTCTCATTTGTCCTGTATGTAATATCTCTCATCTGTCCTGTATGTAATATCTCTCATCTGTCCTGTTTGTAATATCTCTAATTTGTCCTGTATGTAATATCTCTCATCTGTCCTGTATGTAATATCTCTCATCTATCCTGTATGTAATATCTCTCATCTGTCCTGTATGTAATATATCTCATCTGTGCTGTATGTAATATCTCTCATCTGTCCCGTATGTAATATCTCTCATCTGTCCCGTATGTAATATCTCTCATCTATCCTGTATATTAAATGAAAAAAAAAAAATATATAAAAAAAGTGTCCAAAGATGTGCACAAACGCACCACGAAAACACACAACAAAATATATATATATATAAAGATGTGTCAAAAGATGTGCACAATTGCACCAAAAAAAATATGAAAAGAAAGAGACACGCACAAAAAAACCCAGAAAAACAATGTATATTTTGAAATGTTGAAATGTACTGTAAACATTACGCAAGAAATTGAAAACGTCAGCAATAAAATAGATGAAATCCTTGTTACACCTCCTCGTTGGAACTAACCGGAAACAACCTATTTTTCAATTATGAATAAAATATGTTGGCCGACGTAACAATAAAAAAATATATAATATGCGCTAATAAAAACACACGCAAAAAAAGACAACACTACAATATATTATACAATCCTACAATGTAATCAATCAATCAGTTTTATTCAGGCTAAAATATATATATATTGTCACCTTTTATATTTTCTATGTATGTAAATGATTTAGAAGAATATTTTACACTGAATGGTTTTAAAGGTATCGATACTGGAATGTTAAAGTTGCTGCTACTATTATACGCTGATGACATAGTGATATTTTCGGATTCTGAAAAGGGGCTACAAGATGGGTTAGATATACTGTACAGTTATTGCCAGAAATGGAAATTGGTTGTAAATGAAAATAAAACGAAGGTCATGCTTTTTAAAAAAAGGCGGTCAGATAAAAAGGAACCTATTGTTCATATATAATAATACTGTAATTGAAATTGTAAATAAGTTTACCTATTTGGGAATTGTCTTTACCACAGGCGGTTCTTTTGATCAAACGTTCGAATCATTAAGTGGCCAGGCATTAAAGGCAATCTTCAAAATGAAGTCATATATAAATCAATTTACTGACTTATCGGTCAGTCACACTTTAGACATTTTTGATAAACTCATTCTGCCAATATTAAATTATGGCGCAGAGATATGGGGATTCTCAAATGCGGAAAAGTTAGAGAAAGTACACCTTCAATTTTGTAAACAACTTTTATGTGTTAAAACACAAACTCGAAACAATTTCATATATGGAGAACTCGGAAGAGTCCCTTTAAAAATTCAACGTATGGCCAATATTATCCGGTTCTGGTTAAAAATTACACGTACGAGCGATCGCAAATATATAAAAAATATGTATAATGTTATGTTAGATGATCTGATTGTAAACCCAAACAAATTAAACTGGGCATCTCAAGTTAAAGGGTTATTGGAACGAACAGGATTTAATGAAGTTTGGTATTCTCAAGGAGTAGAAAACATAACGTATTTCATTAATATATTTAAGCAACGAATTAAAGATATGTTTATACAAAATTGGAATGCTGAATTATCGGATTCCACTAGAGCTAGTACATACAGAATAATATCAGATTTCAGGTTTAAGTATTATCTAGATGTACTAAATATAAAGAAATTTAGAGCTTTTTTTACAAAACTAAGAGTCTCTAGTCACAGGTTAGAAAAAAAAACTGGTCGATGGCATAGACCAAATAAAACACCAAGATCCGAAAGAAAATGCCAGATATGTAATATACTAGAAGACGAATTTCACTTTGTATTGGAGTGTTCACTATATCAAGATATTAGAAAAGAATATGTTAACAAATATTTTTGGAAACGACCAAACATACCAAAATTTATTGAACTTATGACAACAGAAAACAAGAGTTTATTAAAGAAACTGTCCGTTTTAATTTGTAAAAGTTTTAAAAGAAGAGACGACATGTTTTATAAATAAATATCACTTTTCTCCATTTATGTCCACAGATATAAATGTGTTCTGATCAGTACTTAGGAACATTAATTTAAAAATATATATTAAACACTTATATACTTAATAGTTGTCAAATACTTTTTAACTAGTAACATATACAGATGATCTTGAAACTCACCTATGAAATTAGACAAATTGTCATTAACTGGAAAATATTGTGTGCATTTCATATACATGTTTATATGTATGTACTATTTGCATGTGAACTGTTGGGCGTAATGCCTTATGTTTAAATAAAATATCTATCTATATATATATATATATTTTTTTTTTAAGCCTGAATATATATATTCAGGGGCGTACCCATGGATTTGTTATTGGTACGGCCAAATATATGATGAACGGCGTAAGCCACGAGTGGCTATTTTTTTGCAACATCCCAAATCATGCTTTCTTGTGTATATTTCAGGCCATTGGAGACTGAGTTTCAAAAGAATTGTTCACTTGACTGTCTCTGTCTGTCCGTCCGTCCGTCTGTCTATCCGGATATCTTGTTTGTAATTGGTTTTGTTTTGGTTGAAAGGTGTTTTACGTAAAGTTTAGCACATGTTAGGCCATATATGACGGTCGATGTTTTTGTGGTAGAGACATATCACCGTATTGTTTACTAGGTAGAACCAGTACTGTATACCTCCCGCCATCTGAAGAAAAAATCCAAAAGTTGTCGTATCGCAGTAATACAGCTTGATTTTCGTATCGAGTCTATATGTCATATTCGTTTGCTAAACACTTACCAGTATGCTCGCAGGGGAACAAAACTTGTTCCAAACGTACACGTTTGACAATCTCAAAAGTGATTTCGGTAATAATCCATGGTAAAGTGTAATACACATGTTTTGTCAAAGATGATTATTTTGATTTTAAGCAGTGTTGTTAAAGGGAGTACATCAGGATTTTTCTAGAAATATCTTAAATTATAAAAATGTTCCAATTCATGATAAAACACTTATATCCATCAAAATATGATGTTCGAACCATATTGTTAAGGTTTAAACTTCGAATACACCATATAGCTAGGACTGAATCGGGCATACAATGCTGAAATTAACCCTGGTGCGTAACCTAGGATAGCACGTATTACTGTACAGGATGAATTTCCTTGTAACTAAGGGGTCATTTTTAGGATCATTCATTTATGTTTAGGCGCTTTAAAACAGAAAATATCATCATTTGTCAATTTTAAGTCGGACCCCTAGACCCCTTTGAAAAGCCTGATGTACTCCCTTTAAATTGTATTTCTTTATGGAAAGCCGATTGGGACCCCCGCTAAAAACCAAACGGCTTTCCATACTTTCTTATATTTGAAAATGTTTTTAAACAATATGTTTATGTAAGTACATGCAAATATTTAAATACCAAACTGGCATATGCAAAATACCTCGGTCAAGAATCTTCTGTCGGCTCATTTAATAACACACACACTTTTCAAAAATCCTCAAATTATTTGCTATTTTACTGTGTTCTTCTGTGTCATTGCTATATTGAAGGGAATATATATTTTAGTTGCGTGTTTATTGTTGAACATGTAGCGTAATACAGTAACATGCAGGTGGGAAGATAGATGTAGGCAGTGAAGTAATAAGTGAAGTCTTATTACTTCACTGATGTAGGGGAATTTCCCAAATATTTCAGATGGTTTAGTATTTCATAAGGCGTCCTATCATTGTGTCAGATGATATCTGTCACGCAACTCTATATTATTAAGTTAAGATTTAATTACATCATACTTGCAATCCGATGTTTGCAGTTATTAGCCCCAAATATGTTCTGAATGTTTAAGGTTATTGCAGTCATCATTCTATCTTACGAGCACACATTTTTGTTCCGATAATGTCTGTATTACTGAAACAAAACACCACAACTTACGTCAAGATGATATCTGAAAGTTAATGGATACAGCATCAAACGTATTTAATTCTTAAATTGTTTTTATCATGCATGTTAATATCATTTTTTTGTAAATGTTCAGCTGCTTATTCGTTGTTTAATAATGTATACATTAGTAACATGTTTTAAGCAATAAAACCCCATCTCATTTGCGGAAATTCTTCATGTACTTCACCGACATATATATACAACTTACATATTTTTGAATCCCAACTCTATAGACACACACTATAAATGGTTTTAACCAGCCATACCAAACAACGAAATTGGACCGCCGAATTAATAGTTACCAAGTCATACTTCATTTACGCATATTCAATAACACAATTATTGTAAGAACCCGTGAATAAACCTATACGTTTAATTGGTACATATACATTATTATATGACCTGAATACCTGGATAGAGTTTTGATAAACGGTTGTGTAGTGTAATTTTGCCATTATTTGGCGGTTAGTTTCTTAAACATATAAATATGCGAAAATATGTCTTCAAAAGGGACACTTAGCTTGGTACCCCGCTGATCTCGACATTATTTTGGGATTTGCAACACCATTTCGCTATGTTACCAAACTATTTATCATAATGTTGTAAAACTTGAAGTTGTTTGAAGATACCCGTGTGGTTGCCGGGGGCCCCCGTTTGGTCACGGGGCAAAGAATAGGGCCACTGCAGATCCCTTTGGAGGGGTAGGCAGAGGGGTAGAATCCCCCCTAAATCATGTTCATTTTATCATTTTTTGTTCATATTCATTAAAGGTCTTCATCATGATCCCTGCATTGTTTCAGGTGCTATTTCGCTCGCATCAAAAGAGCAGTGGCAGAAAAACAATAACGTGGCTCCAGCGTAAATGGAGTTTCTACGATAGAATTTGCAGCAACTCTGCAGTTCAGGGTGAGAAGGTTCTAGGCCCATTTTCCATATTTTATCTCGATGTACATGGAAGAACAGCCTGGCATGTTCATGCCTATTAGGCGCCATATAACCTTTTCATGTGTTGGTGCGCCTTAAAACCCTAATTCAATTCAATTCAATTCGTTTCGAGAAGCTTATTACGATATGTGTACTATAATGTGCTGGGCTTCACTTCATGCGAAGCTAAATGTAGGAACACCCTACAAACTCACCAACAATTTATGTTGAATAGCATGTACATTCCGCCTAGCAGGTTACTATCACTTTTATACTATGGAAAGTCGATTATTTAAAAATAATTATTGATATATCACCAACATGTACAATATACATTATTTTAATATAAATAACGTCGACGTCGTTATGTTAATGTTTTTATTTTTCAAAGAGGTTTGAGGCCAATAAAGGAAGTATACTGAAACAAATATTCCGATGACCAGCAAATTTTATTTTAAATTCCGATAGGAAATTAAATTCTCTAAAATATACTAAAATAGTGCAGTTTTTTATCCAGCCATATAAAAGATAAATGGCATTAACATTGTTTTTTCTCAAAATTCCTTGCTCTATATTGCTCCTTGGTAAAAAGCAAGAGAAAGATAGAATAGCAGTGAAAGATATAGGAAATTCTTTAAATAATAGTTTACATCCTAATTTAAATGAGATAATTTATATATAAGATGAAAGGTCTCGTCAAGACTAACAGTGTGATATAAAATATAATTGTATGTGACTAAACTAACACTCTGTGATGCTAAAAACGTTGACAACTGAGTGCAACGCGACTTTTATGAAAAACGTCAAACATATATAGCCATATTTGAGACGTTATTATTAAAATCTTGTTCTCACGAGGACAAAACAAAATTCAGATTCAAGTCGCAAATATCTTCAAATTTACAAATATATATAGTTCATATGCGTACCCTTAAATATTCGAATGGGTCAATTCCCCCTTAAATAAAGATAATTTATCAATATAGAGTATATGCAAAATAAATATAAACAATCTGTAGAAATTGTTGGTACGGCCAGCCTATGTATATATGTTCTTCGCCAATACATTTGGCGGCAACAGTTATAAGTATGATAAAAGTTATGAGTAATTTTAACTTTTTTTTGACAGATAATATATAATTAGTGTAAATAATATAACAGTATAAACAAACATTCAACATTCAATAACAACAACAAAAATATCATTATGATTCTCCCTTAATTTATTATTCACAGGTTAATAAAAACTCATTCACAATTCACAATCAAATACAATACCTGATAGATGATGGGCGAAACGACTTAGTGGGCGAAACGACTATCAAAATGATGTGCGAAACGACCGATGTGCGAAATAACCGATGCGCGAACGGGAAAGTGTGCGAAACGACCCTGGACCGGGGGTGGGTGGGGGGTGGGGGGACCCATAGTTTTTCGATAGAGTGGCAGTATATATATATTGCAAATATACCATGCCATGGGGGCAAGGTACCATGCGGGGTTGGGGGGTAGTGGGAATGCCAGTATATCAGTATATATATTGCACATATACCATGGGGGCAAGGGGGGGGGGGGGGGTTAGCTCAGTTGGTTACAGTAGAGAACTCTCTCTCCCGGTAAGCGATGGACCTCGGTTTTAGTCCCGTACCAGCCGCAATTTTTACCCTTGGTTTATTTCACTGACAATGATAAATCGGTGAATGTGGGTTAGCATGGTGAATGCGGGACCGGGGGTCTGGAAGAACTGGGGTGGCTGTTAAAAGGGATATGAGTGTGGTGATATTGATTACCCGGTGGCCTGGTTTTCTCATTTGGTAGAGCACTTGCCCTGTAAGCGAAGGGTCCCGGGTTCGAGTCCCGCACCGGCCACATGTTTTCCCACTTGGTTTACTTCATGAACATGTCCCCACCCAAACTTCCTGGCTAAAAATAAATTGGACTTAAGTGCAACTTTTTTTAATATCCGAATATTGCTGCATGATGCTTACCAAATATGAAAAAGGCCATAATTGCATATTGTACCGTAGCTCTAATGGTTTTCCTTTGTTCTTGCTTATGATATAAGTTTCATAAACATGAAGGTCTGCACCTAAACCGTGCTATAAATGCCGGTATATTTCAGCCGTGCTATAAATGGCAGATTCGGCAGTTGTCTACTCAGTTTTATGCGTGCACAGTTGTAATCTTTACACACAACCTGTCAGTCAAAACGACTATACCATTACCAAAACAGCACTCCTTGACATTGCACTTGCCCAATAATATACAAAGGCGGTTGGCTGCAATAATCAAAACATGGGTCCTGCTCATGCCACGTGATAATGCTATTTCTTGATTGGATCGAGTTGATATGTTTACTAAATACTGAAAACTGCAACGCCCTAAAACTTCTTGCACGCGCGTACTTGGATAAATGGCTCTACAAAACATTTATAGCATGTTTTTCTCATATGCGATTTATACTGCACTCTCAAGCCTACGACCCCCGAGAACCCGTTTAAATTGCATATACTCGAAAAATTATGCTAGAAATATTACTTACAGCACACTACTAACGCCCCCACGATTCCGTCACCCACACCTTACACACACACACACACACACACACACACACACACACACCTCTTAAATTCTGCAAACATAGCATTTAAGCATATGTACAAATGAGAAAATCAAAAATAATACAGTAACCTGGGCATATCTAGTTCCAGTACTTTTTTAGCCCGAGTTTGCAAAGAAAAGGCAAATTCACCTCACATCATAAAAACTGCTTAATGAAACTAACTCACCAGATAATTGTAAAATTACACTTCATAACCTTGTATCAAAACTCTATGCAAGTGTTCAAGTTATATGATAATGTATATGTGCCAATTAAAAGTAAAGGTTTATTCACATGTTTTAAAACACCCGTAATCGAATATGCGTATTAAAAATTAGTTTAAACTTATTTATTTCAAATCGATTGTAACAAAAGCTCCATGAACTTATATGAATCACTCTCGATGTCTTCCTGGGTAGAACCAGTACTAAGCAAATGCAGATAAAGTGTCCTTCTCAGGGACACAACGCATATGGCAATGGCGGGGATCGAACCAACAGCGTTACGATCATGGGTCCAACGTCTACCACTAGACCACAGCGCTCCACTTGCGTAAAATGAGATGGTAACTTTTAATTCGACGCTCCAGTTTCGGATTTCAGTCTAGTTGGTTAAAACTGTTTTAATCTTTATATTGTGTATATAGAGTTTGGCCTCTCAGTATGCATAAGTCATATATATAACTAATCCGAGCATTCTCTGAGTGACACTAAATGTCTTTTTCTTTCTTTTTTTTTGTGGCTTTTGTACACAGCCAGATGAAAATCAAAATCGTAAAAAGTGCTGCAGGTAAGGTTAGAGAATGCTCAGATTAATATATACCTTGTCGCCAGTAGTTTTAGAAATGATGTACAATGTAAAATTTTACTGTTGGCAGGATTGCTACTTTAAAGAGACACATGGCAATTATGATTTTTTAAAAACGTGTGCCGTCACCTTTATGATCACTTTATAACTAAGGCCAAAACAAAAATAGGTGTGTTTCCTATTGCATGCTCTAACAAAATAGGGTAGGTCGGTAGGCATTTTTTTATTTTTTATTATTATTTTTTTTTTTGGAGCAAGATATTGTGAGATTTTACATGTATTTATCTCATAAACCCCATACAAGTTCATGATACAACTGAAAATTTCTCTGTGATGTCTGTTTACCTCGATATATTGTGATAAATCATTGGTCAGAACAATTTTTTATTTTTTTTTAATTATTTGTTTTGTTTTGTTTTTCATAAAAAGTTTTAGGGTCGTCCCTTTAAAAATAGGAACGGTCGGGCCACCTATATCTATAGGACTTATGGAGAAATAGCGCACTATATATTAATTATAAGAATATTATAAAGCGAGTTGTTGTTGCATATTACTAACTGGTGATTATATTGATAATATATGTAAAATAATAAGAAGAAATAAATGCTAGGAATTTTATCAATTTTGTCCAAACTTTACATGTATGATCCTTAGATGAATACTTTTTAGATTTGTTAAAATTAGTGCAGCGCGACATCCAAGATGGCCACCATTATCATATATGGTTGAAACCTTAAAAAATCTTCTCAAGAACTGCTGGACAGATTTCGACAGATTTTCTTTTAAAATGTTCGCCAACACCTAGACTATCAAGTTTGTTTAAATAAAGTCCCCGGGTCCCCCGGGTCAAAAATGGCCATGCCCCGGGGTCAAAAATGGCCGTGCCCTGGGGATCCAGTTTGTATATTGAGATTTTGCATGTTTTTCATAGGGCCAAAAAAAAAGTTGTTTCTGGTCTTCCGACCGACCCTATTTTTAAGGCCCTGACCCTAAACCGTTTAGGGCACAACATGTTTTAGGCATGTATTAGTGTTGTTGAACACTCGTATTATGTAATATGTTCCAAGAAAACATGCTTTCGATGTTATTGATTTGAATTTAGTATAGTAAGGATTAATTCTAAAAATAAAAAAATCCTACCGACCTACTCTCATTTTCTGGGACAAAATACCAGAAACAGACCTATTTTTGTTTTTGGCCTAGCAGGGATGACACTAGGATTGAATTTCAATGAGACAAAATGTCCCATTAGCTTGATTTTAATGAGACATTCACCATTTTCACCAAAAATTTCGGATTCAAAGTTAATTGTTTGCACCAGTACATAGTTAATCACGTCATTATAGATCGGGGGATTATGGTCACACATGACTAGAAGTTGATAGATTATTATAAAAATGCCCATGTTTATTCATAATCAATCGATTCACTTTGACACCGCCGGGTCCGCGAAGCAAAAGCGAACCGGAGGTTTACAAACATAACAATCTCCTTTTGATGTGTTTTCGAATAATTTGATATTTTCTAATTTTATATGTTTTAATCGCGAATAATTGGATCTGAACAAATTAACTTGAGATTTGAAATAGAATATAAATCAATATATTTGCATTACGAACCGAAATGGTGAAAATGGATTTCCCGAATTTGATGCGACAATTTGTTCCATTTGTCTTTTTTTCATGCGATTTTTGAGATTTTAATGCGAGAATATCGCGGAATCGCGGCCTAGAGTGATCCCTGCCTAGACTTACATAGGAAAAGACTTAAAAAATATTCTTCTCTGAAACCATAAAGCGCAGAGCTTTCATGTATTACATGTACATGTAGCATCAGCTTATAATGGTCCTGTACTAAGTTTGTTCAAATGGTGACCCTAGGGTAAAATTGGGCCCGTCCCTGGGGTCACAGTTTTACATTGACTTATATAGGGAAAAAAATAATCTTAATTCTATACTTTGGGAACATAACACATACCGTAGCGATAGTTAATTTTAGCGCGATTTTTCATAAAATTGGAAAAAATACAGTAAAACTTCCATTTAATAATTGTTTCTTTAATACTCTTTTCAGTCACCAGACGCATTTAAATTGGCCTATACATCAATTGGAAAAATGTTTTTTTTTTAAAGTCAAAAATGCAATAAACACTGAAGCTAGATTGAGTGTCGGGTGGGGGTGGGGCTAAACGGGTGAGGCGGAGAGTGGGCGGAGGAAACCCCGAACCTCTAAAAAATCTACAAAATATCCCCATGGACGTTTCTCTTTATATAAATAAGTCTCGGAAATACCTCCCTGGATGGTTTTCCTTTACGCCTCACCCTACATCAAACATCCAACCCACACACGTAAGATATCCCTGTCCGCTCCCAAAGCGCATTATATTACCTAAAAATCACCTCCCATGGAACATATTTCATGACAACACCCAAGTCTCCTGGAGATTCCCGAAAACATCCTCTGGACCACCCTCAAACCCTCCCACCACAACCACCACCATCAACACATTGTCCTTCCTTAGATGTGAACGGATATTGAGAAGAGTAGCCCAATTAAACCAACAATGTTGACTCCGGGGTAGGGACTTCAAACAAAACCCGGAATAGTACCAACACTGGACAATGATGTTATTTGGGTAGGAATAAATATTTAAATGTCTAATTTTCCTCGGTTGTTGCTCCACCCCTACACGGGCGGGGAATAATTGATAAGTGCATAATTCATAATGTGCGTGTATTTCCTCAGTAATCACTTATGTCCTATAACATTTTCACAGATACGAAATTTCTAAAAATGCTAAAATATCATGAACATGGAAGAGATAATGAGGTGGGGAAGCTGGTGGAGTTGGTTGGTGGTGGTTGGGTTTTTTGGGTGTTGTTAAATATTGCGAAAGTAGACTCATCGTCCTATTAGATAATATTTTCGTCAGGTATGGAACCACCGTTTATAGACAAACTGTTGGATCCCTATGGGTACGAACTGTGCACCACTTGTCGCAGATTTGTTATGTTTTTGCTATGAAAGGGATTTCATGTTGAGTCTTTCACCAGATACCCAGGCAGATGTTATTGAAGCCATTAATGACACCTCTCGGTATCTGGATGACATATTGAACATTGACAACCCTTTCTTTCAAACTATGGTTAATTATGTCTATCCTAAAGAACTTCAGCTTAACAAAGCTAATATATCTGATAATAACGTTTCTTTTCTTGATTTAGATCTCTCGATTGAAAATCGTAAAATAATTAGCAAAATCTATGACAAGTGAGATGATTTTAATTTTGACATTGTTAATTATCCCCACCTGAATAGGGATGTTCCCCGAGCAACTTCTTATGGGGTGTATGTGTCTCTACTTATTCGGTTTTCTAGAGCTTGTACTCGAGTTGAGGACTTTAATATTCGTAATCTTTGTATAACTAACTAAAAAGTTACTCAATCAGGGTTACCGTTACCATAAACTTCGTAAAACCTTTACACAATTGTATTATCGTAACCCTGATCTTCTTTCCAAATATAAAAGTTATTTAAGGACTCTTCTGCGACAAGGACTATCACAACTTGACTTCTATGGTGATGTGATTTATAAACTTCGCAAGATTCTTGGTCATGATCTCTTTTATACTATCTTTGTTAAACTTGTTTGGTGGTGGACCCTTTAACAGTTTGCCACTATGCTTTCCTCTTTAATTGTATGATGACCGGACAGGCTGTTGACCCTGTGATGACGCCTAGCTAAAGCCCATTGGGACGGTGGCGTTTGATGTTTGTCTATGATCTTTCTTGTCGTGCCCTTAATGGTTTATTATATTACTGCTCTAGCTTCAGCCAAGTCATTGAGTACCTTCATTGTGGCTTTCTAGGCTATTGTTTTTTTGTATTATATTTACACGAGCATATTTGTGTTTTACTTATATTGTCTATTGATGCTGCCTTGTTGCTTAGAGATTAGATCATGGCGGAGATTTCTTTATTTACACTGTCCTGTTTTAATGGGATGACAGTAGGGTAAGTGTGTTAGGTTTGGTGCAGCCTAGAACCGGTCTAAACCCCCAGTGGCCTACTTTGCCACTGACCGTTCCAAGGCGGTAGCATTTATTATTGTTTTTGCCTTCTTGTTTGCGTGTTTGTTTCTGTGTTTTGTGGTTGAATGTCCTCCTTGAATGCTACTTTCCCTGTCCGATATTTTTATATTTCTTTTTGTCTTTTGTCAGAAATATGTTTCACCTAACTGTTTATTCCTAAAATAAAGTCACCTCAAGCTCAACAGAATGCACCATTTTAAGTTTTGTTTTTTTTTAAACTGGGAAAGCATGATCCAACCCCCTTTACAAACTTCACAGATGCGGACCCCAATTGATTGCGCATATATTTTGAAATCGACCAACTACGTACGCCCTTGCTCAGTGATGGAGTTTGGGAGATTTCCCTCCGAAATTGTTAATGTCTGTTTTGACGCTTAAATGTTGACGAATTTGCCTTAACTCTTTTTAATTTCATGAAAATCTAAATAAGAAAAACGTTCCCTTATACACCTTCCTCGTTTATCTTTTGTTTTGGCCTTAACATTATTCTTATGTGTAGGCAGTTTCGTACTATACATACAGATAGCTACACCCCTTTCTTTGCAGCAATTAGTTAACTATTTCATGTGGATGTTGACGCTTGTATCTTTCGTGGGTACTTATAGCTATTTGACCACGCACTATACAACTTCTTTTTTTGTTTTTATGTGTTGTATATTCTCCAGGGTGCGCGGGGATGGGTGGTGTATAACCCGAGCTTTATACATAAATGAACTTCAATAAATGGGCTACCCCAGATATTATCCGTACTCATAAACCTCTCAATGGAAAGTCTACAAAATATCACCCTAGATCCTCAAATCCATTTCTTACTATGTCCCCATAAACCAATTTGCAAAGTTCCAACTCACGCAACACAAAAACAACATTCCTCCCTTCCCCTACCCCACCACACAGAATTAAACAACATTAAAAAGTAAAAACAAAACTGAAAAAAAGCGATCACCTCTGGAAAATCTATAGAAAAACCTCTAACTTGTATGTATTTGTTTTTAAATATCTTCTCTGAGATTCGGTGTCTAATAAACCCTTTCCTTATCCCATTCTCTCAAAGCCACCTCCCATGGAAAAACAACCTTGGAAAACACAACAGTCACCCTGGAAAATTTCGAAAATACCGCCCCTTGAAAAAAACCACTGCATTTTGTTTGCGTTTGATATAGGGAAGCAGGCTTGGGAAAGCCCAACGTTCTTTTTAAAAAATGTAGATCGGACGCTTGGTCATGATCGCAATTAAATGCGCTTTACGTGTTATCAGATTTACTATTTCAACAAATCGCTTGTTTGAGTTTAAAAAACGGAAGATGCAAAGTGAGGCAATCTACAACTATTACCTGGGCAATATTAAAATTACCCAGTAGCTAATTTTAGACATACAATGACTCATTTTCCCAGTATTACCAGGATGTCCTATTATTATTGCAAAATAATGATATTATTGGTAATCCAGTCCATCCTGGTGGGATTCCAAATATGAATGAATAAACTTATTATCAAGTTTTACCTAGATGTACTGTATTTATTCGTTCGTGATGCGGATATAAATAGTGCAGTCCTAGATTATAATGGTTATATTAGTCATTTATACATTCGGTCATAAAAAAAAGGCACTGGTCTATGAAGGGAAACCGGACTTTAGCACGTTTCGCAGTCGCTAATGCATTTACTTATATGACATGCCTCGTGAAAACGGTATGTCAGAGGTTGCTTTCAAGTACATTCATCAATATTATCAGTTTGTTTACATCAATTATAGTGACCTAACAAATCCGTGACTCGATTTCGGAAACATTCAATTACGACAATTACCGGGACAGTTTCTATGTGGATTCTTATTACGTCTCCCCCTCCGGAGTGGATGGAGAGACATATTGTTGTTGATATACTGATACTTTGCAGGAATGATCACCACATTTTCCAGACTAGTTCTCCTAAACCCCTGGCCAGATTTCAACGAAACTTGGCAATGACAAAAAGTAACACGCCTTGTTGCGCATATCGTCGCCGTGTTCCGGTTAAATGAGTTGTGCGGAGTTATAGCCTTTTAAATGTTTTACAAATTACAAATATTGTCCAGACTCTTCTCCCTTGGCCGGAATTTAACGAAACTTTGCAGTGATTATCAGTAACTGGCCTAGCTGTACATATCATTGTGTTCCGGTTGAATTATATTTAACAGAGTTATGGCTCTTTACATGTTTTAATACACACACCTTGTCCGGCTTAGTTCGTTTAAACTTGCGACCAGATTTCAAAGGAACTTCGCAGTGATGATCAGTATCAAGCCTAGTTGCAAATATCGTTACCGTTTTCCGTTAAAGTGATATTTTGCGCAGTTATGGCCCCTAATACACAAGCGATGTCCGGACTAGTTATCTTGAACCCCTGGCTGTTTTTAACGAAACATTATAGGGATAAGCACTGAAAAGCCTAGTTGCGCAAATAATCTGTTCTGGTTGAATGATATTTTACCGAGTTATGGCCCCTTTTACAGAAACTTAGGTCGTACTAGTCCTCCTGAATCCCTGGCTGTATTTCAGTGAACCGTTGCAGGGATAATCAGTACCAAGCCTAGTTGTGCATATTGATGTCGTGTTCTACATGAATTATTCTTGGCGGAGTTATGGCCCTCTACAGGCTTTAATACACAGGCTCTGTCCATTCTATTTCTTATTTCATCGAAACTTACTAGGGATGATCAGTACCAAACCCAATTACGCATATCATCGTCGTGTTCCAGTCATACTATGTTGGTGGATTTATTGCCATTTCTCCAGTGGGGCCGGAGACCTCTGTTTGTACTAAAAAGAAATCTATTTAGTCAGTGGGGAGGTTACTGAACCCCTACGAAAATATGTGTGGTATCAGATTTATAGGTAGCGAGGCGACAAACTAGTCCCCTATACACTTGACTAACCCCACATATTTTCGTAGTGGGTCAGTAACAAACTCAAACTGATTTGTTGGATTTGAGAACCTTCTTATGCTTTTTTAAAGACACAAAATAAAAACTAAATCAGGCAATATTCAGGCAAAAACGATATATAACAAAATAGCATTAAACTCTTAACTTGAATTGGTGACTTTATTTAGTAATCCTTGACTAAATAATCTGTGGAGAGAGTTTAACTAAAAGTGATATTTTAACGAAAGAGGCGCATCAACGTCATTGATATGTTAGTGCAATGTGACATCTTGATGTTGACCTCCTAACAGGTACAAATTTTCAATTCGATATTTCAAAAAGCTACCGATGCATGTAGAATGCAAAACCAAGATTCAATTTGTAGATTTGAGAAAAGTATTCTTCTCTCAGAACAAAGCATATGAGATATCTGATTTATTCCATACAATGCATTCTATAGTGGGTGTATTGATTATTATTGATATCCATCATTGAATTATGGATATCAATATTTATTTATAAATATGTGATACGATTCGATTCAATGATATTTATTATGCATTTTATATATATATATATATTAATCAATAATATTATACTAATTTAGGCACCTGTAATAGAAAATGTAGAATTCATTCGATATTTATAAACATCGGTGATGTTAATGAAAAAATCAAGTTGCAGGTACACCAAGCTTGAAAATACCTTATCCGGAAAAACCGAACACAATTGTTATGTAGTAATCATGTTTAAATACGTTTCAAATGTACACGTACATAATTGTATTGTAAGAAGAATATTCAAAATATAACATAGTTGCGCGGGAAGTACCATTTATTATATTCGTAATATTTACAATTCATTTAAATATATCATACATTCACAAGCATTTATGTGTATCTTATATTCGCATTAAAGATATCCATTATTTATTGAAGGATATTCATAAATCGATTAACTCATATGTTTAAATATATTACGAATATCCATAACAAATCGCGAATTAATCACAATAATAATTGGTTTCGTTTGCAGATGATTATTTTGCATGGACTGTATTGTTCTATGGAAACTTTTGGGGATACAAGAAGATGTTGCTATTTTTATTTTTATATTTTATTTATTTATTTTTTATGTTTGCAAACCTTACCGATATTATAGGCAATTGAACAAAACGAAAAGTTTTATCCCGTCAAGATCAACTAACCTGTTAAAAACTATATTTTAAACATTTAGTTGATTATCAGAAGCATTTTGCCATGCAACTTATGTATTAAAAGGAGAAAAAATACATCAATTAACGTGTTGCTTCCAACGTTGGAACAGAATAATACGACACGTGACTAGCATTGGTTGCTATCTAATCTCTGCTCCACAACTGAACCTTAACGGCTCTTAGATAGCCAGGTTATCTAGACGATTTCTTTCCTACGGAATGTATAACTGGTGAGGGGCTCAAACGTGTAAATATTATATTTTCCTGGCCAAACATAGTCTAAAATTATCATTCGTAGAAGTTTGCTGGGTGTACACATGAAAAAAGTGAAGAATTAAAAAGAGACTCTGATTACTAACTAAGAAGTACGGAAAATAAAGCGACGTATGCCAAATAGGTTTGAGCCGAAACGGCTAGGTTCCGGACTCGCCGTAGAAGCACATATATTGTAGATCAAATATTCATTTACCGATAGACCTTCTTATGATATCAGGTGTGTTTGTGTTGAGATACTACATTGTTAAAGCTAAACTGGTGTTGAACAAAATAGTATAGACCACTTAACTATTGATTTAAACATCCCCTTCGTTAAAATCCATAGTTAAACGTCAGTTAATGCGTCCCGTCATAGTATGGCTCAACAGTAAGGTCCCATGCACTTACACAGAAAGACCACAGGCGCTCATTGAGATCATTGAGATCATTATATTTACAAACGAGTGCATGAGCCTATAAATGTCTATATATTTTTCAATGAAAATTATATTAACACTTCGAAGTAATACTACATACGTGTTCTCAAGGTTTACCCTGAATAACTGTGAGACCATATCGATTTATGTGAATATTACCTGTCATTAATACACCGCTGTCGACGTTATAACTTAAACATATAAATGGCGGATACAAAACGGTTAAGGTGATTTGTACTACGAGGTAAGTAAAATGTATCATGTATTAACAAGTGTGGCCCAATTAAGGTATAACCTAGTCAGATGTATAACCCTATTCCCAGAGAAGTATTATGTGATAAATGCGTAAATAATATACACTAACTGCTATTTGTGAGGTCGATATTCGCGGTATGCATGTTAACATTGTAAACTAGATGGAAAATGAAAGTGATCTATCTCATGTATATGATTTCTGCAAATTAAATGAAAATTGTATAGCTAGCTATGGTGTGCTAGTATGTAACTATCATTTTTAAGATGGCTGTCTTGTTTCTAAGTCAATCCTTATATTTACATTGTGTTTGTTCTATCTGGGGTTATTTTCAGACTAGATTAGTATAAATACGTTATATTTGTGCTAGAAATAGTGTTTTAAATGTGTAATACGTGCTGCTGGAACAGCACAATTACCAACACTGCAAGCTTTTTACACCAACTTACGACACGAGAATGTCAAGACGACGTCACGTCCTACAAACAAAACAACTGGGAATTAAAATGCAACACGATAACATGCTTCGATTCAGGGCATTGTAATTTAAATATAAATATTATATGATCAAACTTAGTAACATGTTATAAAGAGTATTATCAAAAAATAAGATATCTTCGAAGTTATATTTGATGACCTTTTTCACAATATTATAATAAATATGCCAACTAAGTTAGATGCGTGATTATAAAGAATGACACATGTTTAGTACAGTACAATACTACGTTTAATTCAAGCTACATTTATTGGCGCTTTATCGTAGTTTAGTTTATGAAAATGAATAGCTATCTAATGAGATCACCTAAGCGTTTCAATGGTGTGCGGTTACTTGCAATTTACGTCCTATTTGGATTGTGTTCAATGCATGTCAGAGACAAATCGTTGAACGTGTAGCCTTCTGAACAGAAGTGAACAGAAGTGTTCGGCATCTGGAGACCTAGCAAACCTAGGAATTTACAATCGGAGCAATGGAGGCTGAATAGGAGGTTCAACGCCTACTTCGTTTCACCGACATACTGTTGTTGTTCTTTTGCAAATCAAGCACTTCATTAAGTAGATGATATTTGCGGATTTGCAGTGACACTTTTTATCGTGTTTTTTAACCGAGTGAAAATAAGAACTAGTTTGTCTCATGAATTTACAAGTCTTGCATCTCGATGAATGGCAAGGGCCTGACTGTCCTGTAGTCTGAGTAGTGGAGTAGGGTTTCAACGTGGCTGCAACAAGGATATTTCGGAGACATTTTGGTATCCTGTATGCATTAATGCTTTTCTTTGGCCGAATTTTGTTGAGACGTTCTGACTCCTCAATGTGTGACCAGTGTTTATTGATAATCTGTTTCACATAAGGAAGGTCAGGATGGTATGTAAACACGACAGATAAAGCTTTCTCTAAACTATTTGACTTCGACTGGTATTCAATGTGTTTTTTTCTGTTGAAGTTCCGTGCTTTGTCTATAGCATTGAAAATGTCTGGCTTGCAGTAACCTCTCCTTGTAAGGTGCTCCGAAAGTTCGCTTGATCTGATTTCGAATGTATTGGTGTTTGAACATTTCTGTCTAATACGAAGTGCAAGACTGAACGGTATGTTCTTGCAACAGTGTTTAGGGTGGCAACTGTTGGGCAGAAGGTACTGGTGTGTGTCCGTGGGTTTAGAGTAGAGGTCAACAATAATTACATTGTTCGCCATATGTGAAATTGTGTCTATGAACACGAGTTTCTCATCGGAAACCTCTGCTGTGAATTAGATTGAAGGATGGAATGCATTGACCTTGTCTATAAAGGCTTATAAACTATCTGGACCATGACACCATTGCATAGCAACATCGTTAATGAAACGTAACCACGACAAAGATGTTAGTGGTTCTTCATCGACAGGCTATGCCTCTTGTGAATATATTATCATTTTTCTAAAATAACCCACTGTCCTTCTGTGCTCTTTCTGACCTTATACAGTATTCATGTGTGACATATTACTCACTTCTACTGGATTTTACGGCACGTAAAGTCGTATTCACTTTTTCAAAAGATATCTCTTTCTTTTACATCGAACTGCAGTTAATTAAAACGTTCAACATTTCAGAAAGGGATGGTTTCAGAATATAATGTATACGCTCCGGTGAAGTGTTTACTAAAAATCGTGCTTTAATAATGCCACATTGTCCTATTTGGTCTTTCCTCACATGATACTCCGGAAATTGTCGGGGTTTACATTTAGTTTTGTCTACAAAAGCGATGACCTGATAATCTGTTTGTACTAGACAGAAGTAACGATATTGACACCCCCACCCCACCCCCACCCCCCCCCCCCCCACACACACACACACACGCGCGTGTTCCTATGTCATATAATGTTACCAGGTCAAATAGGATATAAAATCGAGCAGGAAAAGTAGCATTCAAAGACAAAAGTCAACCACAAACACACATAGAAACAAAGAACAACATTAATAAAAGGCCAAATGAGACATCACAAACACAAACGGGTTGACAATAGGGCTACCGCCTCCTTGGAACGGTCAGTGACAAAAAGGACCACTGTGGGTTTAAACCAGGTTAAAGAATATTTTTAAGTTTGCTTGAACAGATATAGGGTCCTATAGAAACCACAGCGTCCGAACGCAATGACATCGTAGGTCCGCACTGTACTGCAAACAAGGACTTGAAAGTACAATGAAAGAGACAAAAAACAACAGAAAGGGTGGTGAAGACAGGTTTACCGACTTGGAACGGTCAGTAGGCAATAAGGCCTACTGGTTAGCTTGAATCGATTTTATATGCGCACAATCTTCGCTATTATCCTGTCTTCAGCGTCCAAATAGACAAGACAGTGCAAACAACTGGGTTAAATCGATTTTAAGTGTACACCGCCTTGCTATTACACTGTCGTCAGGCATTCATATTGACAAGACAGTGTAAATAAAAGGAAATACCTTCAAAAGAAAATCTCTAAGAATAGAAACAAGCATAAAAGTCGAACTGGAAATGCATCTTTCACAGAACATAGTAAACACAAAACCAGGCAAAAAGACAAATATGAATGGCAATAGTCATAAAGAATAAAGACATATGACACCATAAAACACAAAAATGGTTTATAATAGGCATACCGCATTGGAATGGTCAGTGGCAAAAAATGCCGCTGGGGCTTTAAACCAGGTTTTAGGGTGCACCAAACCTCACACTTACCGTACTACCATCCCAATAAAAAGGGACAATGTCATAAACTCGCCATGAACTATTCTCTAACCAACAAGTCAGCATTAATAGGCAATATAAGTAAAACACAAAGATGCTCGTGTATATATAAATATAACAAAATTAGCCTAGAAAGACACAAAGAAGGTATTCAATGACTTAGCAAAACCAGCTCAACAATAAACCATTGAGGGCACGACAAGACACGATTGCAGACAAACATCAAACGTCACCGTCCTTTGGGCTTTAGGTTGACGTCATCATAGGGTCCCCAGCCTGTCCGGTCATCGCACAATTAAAGAGGAAAACAACCTAGGGTACGAATAGAATACCCGAGGGAGGAAAGTTTATGAACCAACTTCTCCATTCAGAGTTTCAGAAGGTGCAATAACGGATTCACACGAGGTTGTCACAAAAAAGAAAAGTGAAGCGTAGTGACTGGCAGTAGAGGGGCCATTCACCAAATAATAAGTGTATTGTAATACTAAAGGGTCGTATCCTTTTCTGACGAATTTCTTGATTAATTTTGTAAAGTTGTAAGCAAATCCGTAAGACTCCTTTAATTTCCGAAGTTTAAAGATCACATCTCCATTGAATAAAGGTTGTGATATTCCTAGTCGCGGACAAGCTTTTATGTTTGTGTTGTAATTCTCCAGTAGGTTTTCGTGGTGGCGATGTAACTTTGAGAAAGATCTACGTAGTTGTTGATGTCGAAAACCTTGCTGAAGACGTTTATTAGTAATAACATGATTTTGATAATTGAAATCATTAACATCTTTACTTGTCCTAGCAAAATGAATTAACTGGGAGATATAAATCCAGTATAGTGTTTCACGATGCACGTCCCCATCTAAATATGAATAGTTAACGATATCGAAGACAAATATATTTTAGTATGCATAATCATTTGAAATCGAGAGATAAAGATTGTGGAGTGCTGCTATGGTATTCGAACTGTTGGATTTACTCAGCGTGAGTTCTGATGTATACATATTAGTGACCATATGAAAAAAGAACGGATTATCAATATTAAGTATGCCATCCAGATACCGAGATGCATTATTAAACGTATCAGTAATATTTACCTGGCTAGCACGTGACAAAATCAACATACAATCTCTTTTATGACAGGATAGAAACAAATCTGCGACAAGTGGCTCACTGTTAGTACCCAGGAATACCAACAGCCTGGAGGGAAAACGGTTTTGCCGTATCTAATAAATATGTTATCTAAAGAAAGAAAGATAACTGTCTATAAACATCAGCACAAGGCCACATGTTATAATTATCTTTAGGGGCGTTTGTAAAGAAAGCAATAACAGTAGTACCTTCTCCAGCAAATGTCTTCTATGTAAGCTGAATCAATTTATCGTTTATCGTTTTAGGTGGTAAGGCGTTGTATAGAGTGGAAAAGTCATAGTTGTTTATAGTAGAGGCGCGGAAATGCATTCACCATAATTTATCGATGACTTCTATGGAGTTTTTGATCAAACAAAAAAAAAAAGATTCCTGAATTTTCCAACACCTTTTCGCAATATTCTAGAACATATTGTTTAATCGCGGAAAGGCAGGTTGTCAACAGTTTTGACACAGTTGTAGTTGTGCAGGAATAGAATTTGCGATAAAACGTGGTTTGTGTACATCTGTATGCACTTTTGGAATCAAGTATATACTCGGGAGCATATTTTGCTTATTTACAGAAACCTTCATAGTCTCCAACAATTACACATGCTTGGAAACGATATCCTTCTCCAGCAATGGTTTGGTTAGAGTAGTAAAAGTACTCGCAATATAAAGGATGTAAACCATTATTTTAACGAATACATATCAATCTTTGGTCTATCATGTCTATATTCTAATTTTAATTTGCATTCCATTATAAAAACATATATTTTCCCATTCATGTATATATATATATAAAGCTCGATCTTCCTCCGTATTACCGCATTAAATAAACTATATTAGTTTATTAGTTCGACGGTAATTTTGAGTAACCGAGAGTTTTGCCTAAAAAATTATCAATAACTAATTGCATTGGAACGGCTTGAAATAGTGTCAAACGAGTATTGCTCGAGTATGAATGTATATGATGGAAGAATGTCCATTACCTGCTTCTAGCGATAGTGATTAATAGGGCAAAAGAAGTAATTATTAACTGATGAATTCAAATGAAAAGAGGGAGAAGCAATACGTTTTTTGAATGGACGTTTTAAAGACATGTAGTCGCGTGAGAATGCATTTGCACGGAAAGACTCTGAAGAAGTAGGTATGTTTTTGTTTTTCTTGCCTGTTTGTCTGAGACTGTAATGTATTTGTGTATAAACATATTACGCTTCCTAGAAGTTCAGTAAAATGCTATTTTTTTTCACAAAAACGTATTTGTCCGCAGTTTATTTAGCATGTAGACCAACGATTGGTAAGAAATTTATAAGTTTTTACATATTTTCCAATATCTTGATTTTTCCTTGTGCATTTCTGGCCAAAATGGTTAAATATAATTTAGCAAATATATTCCATATAACAGCCTACATTTTCAACCGCGTTAAATAATTCCCGTTTTCTTATATTTTCAGATACAACAATGGGTGGTTCCAATTCGAAACCAGTAAGTATAAAATCAATGACACTGAAACAAAATGTAAACGAATAAGTCTCTTTATCATTATCAAAATTCAACACGTAGGCACATCCTCGTAAAATGAAATAGAAATCAATGCAACGGAATTATTGTGAACATGAGTATATATACCCACGTTTTTGACAAAAAAAAAGGTATATATTAATCGCGACTGTTTGTCCATCTATCCGTCCATCCGTGCGTCTGTCCGTGCGTCCGTCCGTCTGTTACCATATTTCCTCCTGAACCGATGAACGGAATTGAACCAAACTGAGGGGCTCTCGTGGAGTGAGGGGTGAGGACTGGCAAAAGGTCAATAGACTAAACATTATATTACACTCTTGTTTCCATATTTGTGCGCATAACTTGGTACAGTCTACTCTCAGTAACTCAAACTCGCTTATTTCGAATTTCCGCTTAAGTCGAATTTTTTTCACGGTCCCGATTTTATTCCTTTTATTTATATGCAATTTGACTTCTTTTAAGTCAAATTTCGATAAGTCGAATTATTCGATAATTCGAACTATTTTTCTGGTCCCAAACACGAATCTATACATTAATTTACTCTCGCTAATTCGAAGTTCAATTAAAGTGCAAAATGCAAGTTTGATCAAACAAAAGCCGGCGTCGAAGTTGATTGTGAAGCAAACAAAATGTGATAATTGCTGAGATGATTTGACCTGTAACAAATAAATCATGGTGACATGTTTGTTAATTTATTTTCTTGTGTTGTCTCTGATTTTTCATGATAAACTAAGGCTTTTTAACGAGGAAGTTTGTTTACGCTAATTGAAAACAATGGCCATCGCGTGGGTTAAAACAATTATAATAATTATACTTATTTGACATGGACGAAACGTATAACTAATTAATTAATGAGTGGCAGTTGTCAATGTTCTGTTTTTTTGCTATAAAATTCGAATGTTTAATGTAAGAGAGTAGATAGTGAAAACACCGAAAGAACATAGACTTATAGACCTGAATATTGTAAATTGTTTCGTTTAGATATGATTTCTTATAATCGATATACTGTCTGTGTAAATCTAAACGTCTATTTATAGAAATGCATTTGTGACAATATTGAAAACATTGTTTCATTGTATATATGCCTTTCTCTGTTTTTAATAAATTATGAAATCATAAATATTTTGCTGATTTATTTCATTACCAAAACGTTTTCTTATACTGCTTTAACATGAAATGCCCGAATATACAAACTGACAAAACGAAAGTAGAATGCTACAGTGAGTGTGACTCAAATTTGAGCGTGGTAATAACAGTAAGTAATTAATGTAATTGCATCTTCCTATTGGATGTGAATTATAACTGTAAAGAAACATATTCATAAACATATACATGATATATGAAGAAAGAAATCATGTATTTAATTAAAGTCGGCAAATATCGGCAATATATTCACATATATGCATAGTGTAAAACAGGTGGGTGGGGTAATAAAAAAACAAGTATGCCATAATCGTTTAATTCGAACTTCGGATAACTCGAACTTTTTTTCCGGTCCCTTGAAATTCGAGATACTGAGTGTGGACTGTATATGTAATCATCTATGAAAAATAAACAAAATATTAAACGATTTTATTATTTCAAACTCGGTCTTATACCCAGGAGTCCAGGTTGGGGTGTGGTAATTTGTTGTAATTATGTCTCAAATGGAATTTTATGTTGATGGGATTATACCGTATAATTCCCCCTCCACCCAGTCTTATGTCATCTTTATGTCCCATGGAAACGGTGTCAAAAGGTAACATACACTTAAAATTCATTTACACGGTAATCTTTCCTTATTTTTGCACGTAACTTGGTACACGTAATCGTTTATGAAAGATAAAAAATATATCAAAACATTTAATTAATTCAAACGTCTGCCCATGGATGAGTGGGTGATGTAGGGTAACTTTTGTGTTAGTATGTCTCAAATGGAATGTTATGTCGATACTGTGTTTTTTTTCCATCCTACGTCGCCAGTGGGACCAAAGGAAAGGGGGTGTCAAAAGGTCAAACACACTTAAAATTCATTTACACTTTAAATGTTCGTAATTTTGCATACAACTTGGTATATATATTCGCCTGTGAAAGAGACACACACATATCCTTGTAGCATGGTCGGTGACATTTCCTTTGATGAATGCAGAGCATTAAATCGTTTAATTTAAGATAACTAAATGGGCGTGGCTATACCGTACTACAACTACCTGCTATTGGAATTTAGAGTACAGTCACTATGACGTCACAGTGTTACTAAGTACACCATGCTACAAAATAGATAGAGTCTGTCTCAGCTCGTTGGTTATTTAAACACCTCGATGGGCTACGCCAATCTCGGTGTTTAAATAAGCCAACTCGATGGCGCTCATCTCGCTGAGACCTAACTCTATCTATTACTTACCATTTTTGCTCATTTACAGTGTTATACATCTATACAGAAAAGCATAATTAGTTTATTCTGATCTTAGACAAGTTGACTGTCGTCCTTGAATGCTGCTCATTCTGTTCGATTTTTATATCTATAATTAGTATAAAAGAACAATCAAAACAATTATAGGTAAATGGTTACAGGGTTAAAGGGAACTAACCTCCGTGAAGACAACTTGTGTGTTTGCGATGGCGCGCCGTCGAACTCGTTATAGTTACAGTTGTAATCTGATTTTAAATCAAATACCACGTAATATACATCATTTTCAATACTTTACTGTATTAGTTACGGACCCAACTTCTTGTATCGTGCAAACAAAAGGTTTTGGTTTATCTGGAAAGATATAATCGTGATTTGCTGCATATAAATATCAGAAACTGTGTTATATGCGAAACCACGGGATGAAGTTGTGGCATACTTTGTATTACCTATAATCAACGCATTTTCTACGAAAGCCCGTATGTGATGATAAAATATTGATGTTCAAAACAACACGTGTACACGTTTATATTTTAGTGCTTTGATTTTGTTCTGTACATAACTAAGACATTCACAGGCCTTGTTACATTCTGTTTATTTAGATTGACATGTTTTCAATGTATAACATTTCTTTTTCATTAAAATCGATTCATGAATCGATGTTGGCGGGTAGATTTATATAGGGAGGGACGGGCATCCTTATATTGGGTAAAGCTTATAAGCATGTTGTTGATAACTTCTTTAAATTGTGTTGAGTTAAAAGCAAAACTGTGAAACATTCCATCATTTAGATACCGCTTCTCACGATCAATGGCGATGTTCTTAATTTTCAGAATAGAGTGATAACCCTAGAGTTACTTAAATACACTGCACATTTCGATTCAATAAATACTAAAACGATGATCCCTTGGAAGCAACAAACACAAACAAGAGAGAAAAAGTAGCAGACTCGGTTTTATTGAGTCTGTTCAAGAGAGGTAATTATAAGATGCAAAACCTCTCACGCTTTTTAACATCGACTTAAGCGATATTTTACTTTAAAGCAACACAGAATAGGCCTGATGATCCAAAGACCAGTAAATATTTGTAGTCAGGGCGACTTTTTACGGCCGCCACACAGAACTAAACAAACGCTAGTGTGAATGTCAATAGATACTGAAAAGGTGGTCCACTGGAAGCAAAAAACAAACAAGAGAGAAAATTAACAGACTCTGTTTTATTGAATCAGTTAATCACGGGTAATTATAAGCAACACCTCTTACGCCTCCTATCATCGGCCTAAGCGATATTCAAGGTTAGGTATAAGGTTTTGATAAGTTCTCAAATTTGTTTTGGATTTAATCTAACATTCCTGTAAAACTTATCAATAAGACACAACTAACTTACGATTAGGGTGGGCTTTTGGCTTTTACTAAATAGAATTATAACCCTTGATTGTCTACGAACATGCACATTTGGTTGAGTTTATGGTGATTGTTATGGTTTTGTTGAAATTTAAACAAAATGTGGATGAAACGTTTATATACGAGTACAACAAATGTATCAATACATATTAATACTTCGAATGATGTATCAACTTGTTTTGGAATTTTTGAAATAGATTTATGTCCCTTAATTGACTTAGGAAATGTGATTATTGCAACAACTATATTAAACTGTGAAGTGTTTAAACCAAATTCTTTTGAGGTAAAGTATTAATAACATTAATATTTGAGTTCCTTTTGGATACTGGCGGATAATCATTTCGATACTGAAAGCTATTGCTTTCTTAATACAGTTATGGGCCTTTAACTTACCTTGAAAATAGTAGTTAGTCTAAATACTTTCTTAATACAGTTATGGACCTTTAACTAACCTTGAAAATAGTAGTTACTCGAAATACTTTCTTGATAAATTGTAAATTTCCATATTTGTTCACTATTTTTGTTGCATTTCCATGATTTTTTGCTATCAGGTAAAACTTCTTTTTCTGTTGAGGAGTTACGTCCAGTGAGCGACGTCTATGTTTGAGTATGAATTTCGTCAGAGTTTCTCCAAAACATTATAACTTGAATACTTCCTAAGGGATTGCTTTGATAGTTGAACTTTTGTTATATATATATATGATCATTAGCTGTCTAGATATCATTGGTGTCCACTTCAATTATAGGTTTTGATTGAAAAGTCAACTTTTGATTAAGAAGGTTGAAAGGGTTTTTAAAACACATCACATACTTAAAGATTATACAACGGATTTTGTCGCGTTGAGCCGTGATACAAAGTACATTGTGAAATAGTGTAATAGAGTAAATGTTTACTCTTACAGTTTACAATCAGAATTATCACTAAAGGTGTTCATACACTATGTTCAGTCAGAAACAAACAAGGTATATTAGTCGAGAAGGAAATGTGACATTCACGGAACACAGTTTTTGTCAGAAACTATACTTGTCAGAAACTAGGACAACAATAGAACGAACCGATAATGGCAAGACAGGACAATATTATCAAACATTACTATTAGTTTAACATTGTTTGTTTTAAATCGTATGTAACGAAAGCTCTATGAACTTATTTAAATCACTCTTGATGTCTTCCTGTGTAGAATCAGTACTAAGCAAACGCAGATAAAGTGTCTTGCCCAGTGACACAACACATATGGTATTGACGAGGATATTACCCACGATCTTCCGATCATGTGTCCATCGTTTTACTACTAGACCACAGCGCCCCACATTGCAGGATGTATGTAGAAATAGATATAAAAATCGATCAGGGAAAGCAGCATTAAAGTACGACAGCTAACCACAAACATACACAGAAACAAAGAACACATTTAAAGATGAATAAAAGGCCAAATAAGACATACCAAACACAAAAGGGTTGACAATAGGGCTACACAATAGGCCAGGTTCTTGGGCGCACCAAACGTCACACTTACCCTTAAGACGGGGCAGTTTAAATAAAGAAATCCACGCCATGAACTATTCTATAACCATCAAGGCAGCATTAATAGACAATATAAGTAAAATAAAAAGATGCTCGTGTATATATAAATACAAAAGAAAAAAATAGCCTTGAAAGCTACAATGAAGGTACTCAATGACTTGGGAGAAGCCATAGCAACAAGAGAATAAACCATTGAGGCACGCTAAGACAAGACTGCAGACAAACATCAAACGTCACCGTCCTTTTGGGCTTTAGGCAGACGTCATCATATGGTCCACAGCCTGAGAAGTCATCATAACCTCCTCAATGTGTCGAGTCATCGAACACAATCATTGTAACTAAATTGAGGACTTTACAAATCTCAGCCTTTATAGAACTGAAAAGCTACTTCATCAGAGCTACCGTTACCATAAATCTTTATGCAACATTAGCAAAGCTTTATTAGTTTAATCCTGATTTACTTTTAAATATAACGTTATTTAAAGATTTTCTGCGATATGGACACATAGCTACAACCTGACGTCTATGGTAACGTGATTTAACAAGTTTGCAAATGCCTTGGAATGATGACTCATACATTCTTACTAAATTTGTTAAATGGTTTATCAAAGGAGGTTGTAACGTTATATTTTTTCAAAGCTATACATATTTAGTGGTTGACCTATTTAGAGTTCGTAACTTTGCTTTCAGCTTTGATTTTGCGGAAACAGGAAAGATTATGGACCATATGTTGACATTAGCCTAAATCCTGAAAGGAATTAAAGTTTGATGTTTGTCTTCTGTATTGTCTGTTTGTGCCCTTTATGGTTTATTTCCTTCCTACTCTGGCTCCAAAAAGTTATTGAATACTTGCTATGTGACTGTCTAGCCTTTCATTTTATTTTATGTTCATACATGCATGACCAACTTTGTGTTATAATTATATTGCCTATTAATGCTGCCTAGTTAAAATTGTCTGGCAGGCATCTCTGTATTTACACTGTCTCGTTTAATTGGAATGACAATTAGTGTAAGAGCGAGTGTTGGTGCACCATAGAACCTGATTTACACCTTTTATGTTTGTGGTTTCACACACTTTGCTTCTATGTTTTCCTTGTAATTGCGGTTTTCCTTGTATGTGTGCTTTTGGTTGCCTGTATTCTGTAAAAGTTATAATTCCTGCCCGACTTTTACACTTACTTTGATAACCGTATCCTGATGGAATACATGTAGTTTTTCAGTTATACAAAAGTTAAGAATATTAAATTCCTCATCTGAGTGCAAGCTTTAAAAACGAATAAGTTGAGAAGCATGGACCCCATAAGAAATTGATCAGAGGAAATTATAATGATCTCTCTTGTCATAGAGTTAGCTCAATTTCAATCGAGAGATGTAAATCGAACAAAGGAAGATATAGTATCAGAAATATTAGCTTATAGCAGTGAGGCGTGGGTAGTGGGGCGTGGGCGCTGGGGGATGGCAGGATGTTTGGAGGTCCAATGCACCCCTTAAATCCTGAAATGTTATAAACATTTATATGTAAATATCGTTTTTCTTTTTTGTTTTATTTTGGTTGTCATCACATTTTTTATATGTTTTGAGCTGATTTTGTTTTTGGGTATTATTATTTTTTTAAGTTTCCCCCTCCCCACTAATCTCAACACCTGTATCTGCCCCTTGCAGTTAGGTCTCATTGGGATACCAACAGTTTTTCTACAAACAGACACGTACACATGGGGTAATTGTCCAAAAATCTTCAACTATATTTTTGGGATACTCAGAACCGTTTACTGAAGTTGTTGTGTACTCAGTCTGAAATTTTCATATTTTCTTAAATCAAGGGCGATAACTTTGTAATCTACTCCTCAATTGTACTTATTGTCAAACACAACATAATTCTTAATGATAATAGCCGACAAAAAATGTGGAAAATTAAATCCTATTTATCACAATCATCGTGAAAACAATCACGCTACTTGGACAAAGGACGATATAATTTTTGTTTAATTAGAATATTACATGGAAATTGATGACTATTTTGAAGGAGCGTAGAAAACAATCAGACGCTCGTTATTTTCGACAGTCTAGGGCGAAAACTTGATAATTGTTTAACTTGTCTGAAATCTGTTTGATATAATGTTACACGCCAAACTTGTTGAACATCGAAAGCAATTTACTTCATATACGAAAGGTGAACATTGTCTATTCTCAATAATCAAGGGCAATAACTCAGAAAGGCATGCGTCTATTTGTTCTCATTGTCATTCTTGTCAAAGTTTATATTGATATAAGATCTGACACTAAATTGTGTGAAGATTTAAATCAAATTAACGATATTAGGAACTAAAGCTAAAAATTGCCTATTTTTCATCAATCAAGGGTAATAACTCTTTAAGGGAAGTATCAGTTTTGCTCATTATTTAACTTGTCAAAGTCCGTGTAGGTACAATGATTTGAATCATACAACATTTGTTGAAAATCGGACACCATGCATTAAAGTTATTGTGCACACAAGACATTTGCATTTGCTGGCTCAGCACAAAATAAAATCCAAGAAAGGTCGATAACTCTTATTACAGTTTTTTACTGGTCCTTTTTTAACACTGAGCCCATAGGTGGCTATGAAGTAGAATACCGCTTAAGCTGGTGCTAGAGGGTGTGAGAGGTGTTGGCTTTTACATTACTTCTCTTGAACAGACTCAATACAACCGAGTCTGATGCTTTATTCTCTTAATTGTGTTTGTTGCTCCCAAAGGATCACCTTTATCAGTATTTATTGATTCTGTAGTTTTATCATATACACAAATTAATATGATACACTGAACATTTATTTGCCTAAACATTCTTTAAATTCCTTTGACTGTTTGTTAAGCGATGTTTATATAACGGCTTGTTACGACTGGCTTACCGTAGAAATCGCGCTGCCGTTACAAAATGCAAAGTATTCTAGAAGTTCATACACCCGTTATATATGTACAATACCTCAATATATAGATATTTAAAAAATCTGGCATATAATTTTCTAGGTTAGCGTTTTAGTTTTTTCAGGCTTGTCTATATGCATATACATATGGAAACATGCCACCTTATACAATTGAGCTAAATATAAACATGGCTTGTTTTATTTGTAGGAAAATAATACGTGTTCTCAGTAACTAGCATGTGTGCCTATATTTATATGAAATATATAATCTTGTTTTTATTCTCAAATATCTTTATTTCTCGTTTAGGACCAAGGATCAAATATGGATGCTGACGACTCCAGACAGGTAAGTAATACACCAATGGCACTGACACACACATGCAAATTATCAAGACAGTTCACAATCAACAAGAATCTCATTTAAGTAATGTCTTGTCAAACATCACAAAACTAAGGAGATATATAGGTCGATCCCATGGCAAATGATACATGTACATACATTTTGAGCCGTAGATTATATGACGAAATGTTCCTATATCAATATGCAAACATAGTCTCCTATCAGTTTTACCCTTGACAATTAAGTCATAGTATCCGATTAACATTCTCCAGTACATACCATTTTCAAAATAAAGTATTAATGTCATTTAGGTTACATAGTAAATATTGCTTAAACTTTCGACCATTGCTTTCTCGTTTAGGGACCATACTGGGAACATACGCCGCTGGCCATGGAATTGTATAAAATACCACGCTGAGGTTTCCATGTTTACCGTCAGATGCATATCATCTTCGGGATGGCTCAAATTGATGTACTATTGACATTTTAATTATTGAGTTCTGCTAAACCCGGGTCTGGAGTGCCTGAACGGTAGCAAGCACTTTTCAATACCGTTCATGAAAGTCTCAATCAAACCGAGCCTGCAATAATTTTTCATATTTATCGCGTTTGGCGATTTCCAAATATTCCCTTTCATACTATGTTTTATATATCACAGTAGCGCTGCCTGTGCAGTTTGGCGACGGTAAAACGTCTCCCCGTGCTTGCAATCAGACCTGTTAATTATTCAGACCTTTGGAGATATTTGAGCCCGATATGTACTTCTAGATATCGGTGGTACTTTCTTAAATACCTTTGCTTTCTTATTTTAATTTCGAATAGGTGATTCCACTACTTCAGACGTTATAGTTCCTGAGTATTGTTTAATCACCCTAGGGCATATGTTGCCTGCTTTTTAATTTAGTCTTTTGATTGTTACCTTTGATACGCAGGCTTCATAACCTCTGCTCCCTACTAAATTCCATTTTGGTTATTTCGCCCATTGTTTTATTGTTTAGGGCAATGCATTTTGTTAGAAACTGGGACAATACGCCGTTGGCCATGGAATGGTATGCAAATACCACATTGGAAGTTCCATGTTCACCGTCATGTGCATACCATCTTCGGGATGGCTTAACTTTCTGTACTATTGACATTTTAAATATTGAGTTCTACTCAACCCTGGGCTAGAGGGCGTGAAAGGTAGCAAGCACTTTTCAATACCGTTCATGAAAGTCTAATCAAACCTAAAATGCAACATTTTTCGTATTTATCGTGTTCGGCGATTTCCAAATTTACCCTTTCATACTGTTTTGGTGTTAGTCCATGAGCACGTTCAGAATGTATTCCTTAAACCTATTTTGAACACATTTACCAAAAGTATTCCTTTAGTGGACCTTACATGATATGAACGCATATCTGTCTCTGTGACCTCCTTTCTCCGACTTCACCTACTCATTGTCAAGTCAGATATTATGAACTTACTGGGTCAACATTAAATATAACAATGGTTCGTTATGAATTTCCAGAATTAACAATATTTCGGAACGTTTCCTTTAAGGTGTTGACAGGCCAACGTAAATTATTTCCAAGGCATTGGCTATCTACAAATGATGAATTATTCAATTCACGATGGAGACACGAAAACCAGGAGTTGAATCATGAGGTACATACAATATTTATTTATGGGCAGATATGTAAAATTGATAACATTTGTACAGAATGGAAAAACTCGTGATAATGTGGCAGATATGTCTAAATGATAAGGTTCGTGCTATGATTTTATATTGCAAATGTCCAAATCAAAAGGAGAATAAAAGCATCTTACTAATTTGCATATAAGAGTAAGTTTACATGACTCTCCGTGGTAGAATAAATGCTGTTCCAAGATAAGAAGGTGTATCCCGACCAATCGAATTGTTACATAGTTTATCGACATAGATTACGCTCCGATATGGGACGAGTATCAACATCGACTCTTCTAATTCTAGTAAATGTCTAGCTAAGGTGTAGCACACCTATTGCAGCACAGTTAGTGTCGGCCTATGGTATAATGGCGGCCAGTAAATTATTCTCGTTTCTTTTTGTAAGTAGAAGGGTGTTCTATGGAACACTTCCGTCTCCTACCGTGTGGTGTGCTTATTTCAGCAAGGTCATTCTAATTGTAAAATATGAAGACGAGTTATGAGCTTGGTTAGATTGCAGGGTAAAGTGTTATGAAAGGTGGCATGACTCTGCCAAAAAGAAAGTCAGAGTACTTGGACACTTGTAACATCATTTCATGCGTAAAGATGAAGATCTGTGTGACGTTTTATGAACATAGGTCAACTACTGTTCAATTTATGGCCAAGGTTAGGTCGAAGGTTGAAGTGTGACGAGCGGACGACGGACGACCATAAGTGTCTGTCATTCTATTCAGGCAACATAACATGGACATTTTCACCAATCTAAAGTGCCGTTGTTTGTGTTTATCATTCTGTTGTTCTGTGTTTTACATTTTGTTAGCATGATCCTTTTCAAATAAATTGTGAGTTTTGAATTTATTTTTTGCCTTATGCTTGTGGAAATGAGAGTTTGAATGCAATATTTTGTAGAACATACATTACCCAAACCTTTCTGTAGATTTTTGGCAGCATATGGGCCATGCGAGATGAACGTGTAAGCTATTCGTTTGCAAACTGGGCCTAGCTATGAATGACAACATTACATTTTAATTTTAAAGCATGCACAACTCAGTGCAAAAATCAATGGGCTTATTGTATATATTAGACGGTTTCAAGTGAATATTTCTTTACTTTCAAGTCGTCCTTGAAAGCTGCTTTTCCTGTTCGATTTTTATATCTATATTTGTCAAAATATGAGCTGTAAGAATTAACTCACAATTAAGTATTCTTTTAGGTGTAGCACACCCATAACAGCTCAGGAAGTGTCGGTCTGAGGTATAATGCCGGCCAGTAGATATTTCTCGTTTCCTTTTGTAAAAGAAAGCCATTTTCACTAAATTTTAGAGCAATTTTTGGTCTAAAATATCATTTGTTTGGATTATATCACATTGTTGATCTATTTGTTTTCAATTACTGTCATGTTATTATGTTGAGTTTCGAAATTTGTTTTTGTCTATATGGAAATGAGTGTATGAATACACTATTTTGGCATCTTTGACTGTGCGTCTGTTTCTAAGGAATCATTCATTCATGAGACAAGTTCTTTCTTAGAAGATGCATGACCCCCATTTTTCTGTGTTTTTTTTGGCAGCATATGGGCCTTTTGAAATAAGAATGTAAGTTATTATATTTTAAATTGAGTCTAAATACGAATGCCAACATTGCATTTACATTTTTAAACATACACAACTCAATACAAAACTCAGTGAGCGTTTTACACCTTGTTTCATCTATTAATAGGTTGTACTGCTATGAGTATATATGCACAATTTGTCCTTTTCTGGGGTTTATCATTATCATGCATTGTTAATTTATTTATTGTTTTAAATCATGTTCTTTGTAAACATGTCATTTCAATGTATTTGGATGACAACTCTTTATCACTGACGTCTCAATTTCGTTATACTTTATCACCATCAGTTTCGAGAAGCTCTAATGGAAGAAATTAAAGCCCTTTCCTGGCCCAATGTGGAACACGCAAAGATTCTTCTAATCGGACCGGTTGGAACTGGAAAGTCTAGCTTTTGCAACACAATATCGTCTATTTTCCATGGATATGTAGTTCATGAGGCAGCCTATGGCTCCCAGGGTTCAGTCGTAACGCGTAAAGTAAGTATTGACAACATAGAGCAGTTTGTATTTTATGTTATCATTTCTGATCTCAATTAAACATTCCGCATATCTTTTTTTCTATAATAGAATCTTACCCGTCATGTATATGCTTTGCTTTAAGTGACGGAACGCTTACTCTTTATATAAAACTACAATATGTGGAGACATAATTTTCGTTATTTAACACATGTAGTCGGATATCCCAACTTACATATACAAAGGAAACAGTTTAAAAGACGTGTCAGCGACGCGTATTTTGTATATACTGACGCGAAATAGAAACGCAACTCCGGAATTTCCGCTATACATTGTATATACTGCACACTTATTTCCACATAATATTCAAAAGAAATCCCCAGATGTTTTGTAAAAAAGGCGTTGCAGTTAGTTAGAGAAAATGACACGACTGCGATGTTGCAGACGTTTTAATCATAGTACACTTTGTAGCTAGAAATTCATAAATGTTAGATTTCTCTTTGAAAAATGAATCCAGTTCAGTACTGTATTTAACGTAAAGAGTTTGCAAAATGTTGCATACTAAGTTTGCTCACAAGCTTGAGCCAAACGCGTACTCTGTCGATAATGAAACTTTGAAAGAATACTATTTGCTGTGTTTTGTGTTGTTTTAGTGTTTTTTTCCGAAAGCAAAGGTCTTACGTAGCCCTGTTCCATTCGATTAACAGCAGCATAGTGTACATACAATTCCTCAGTTGCTTTTTCTTTTCGTTTGCTTGCCAAAATGTACTAAAACGAAAAGGAAACGCAACTGAGGAATTGTATGTACAATATGCTGCTGTTAATCGAATGGTACGTATCTATTTCAACGTGATCTTACGAATACCTCCGTGTATTGATCCGGTAAGGTCCCGGTACGTTCCGATTTGGATCAAGCATAGACTGCTTCACGGTGCTTGTCCGTTTTTCCAAACTAAAAAAGCGACAGCCATACAAAACATTAGCCGACAGCAAATTGTATCACACATAAAGCGCATTCCAATTATTATCATGGTCAAGCGTCTGATCTACGATCTATAAAACAAATATATAAAATTGCACAATGTACGTGCGTGACAAACGCATATAGAGGAGTTGTTGGTTTGGAGTGAATATTGGATTTAATCCACTATTTCACTGCAAAGTTTATAATAATAATAATAAATGAATGTATTGCAATTACTGCGGAAGTATACGCGCAGAATACACAATAACGTCTCATTTCAAAGGGCATACCTCACGTTAGTACGTACAATATCAAGTTCTGTACCTGGTGTACTCTTAAGGAAGGAAGAGTGTTGGGAATCCTGGGGGTCGTAAACAAAATGTTATTTTTTCAAAGTGGTGGTATTATCATGATCTTGATGAGAATGAGATAAGGAAGAGTGGGTGTATGGTATATAAATGTTGTTTTTGTTTTTGCGGGGGATTAAGATGATGTGGCTACAAAGAAAAAGGGGGAAGCGAATGGGGGTGATAGTGGGAAAGAAAAGGGATGGGGTTACACAAATCAGGTGGGTATCTAATGGGGCGGGATAACGAACTAAAATCCGAGAATGGGGTGAATCGATATTATTTCCAGCTTTTCTTTCTTTTATCAGGAGGTGGTAAGCCATGTATTTTCAAGGGAGGTACTTTTTAAAAATTGGGGGTATTCTGTAAATTTTCTGTGAACGATTTTTTTCAATTTATATTTTAATCCGTTATGGGATAGTTGGTGGTATTTTGGAGAAGTTAAGAAATGAATTTTCAAGATGGTATTTTGTAGATTTTGTTAGGTGGCAGGATCTAAAGTAAGCTTTTCCAGTTGCTATGTTTGTTTATGCTGTGTGTGTGTATTGTTTAAACTAGGAGTGTATACTGCGCTTTTAAAAGCTTCCTTATGGTGTGGGTAGGGTTGGTTAGTATGGATACTATCTGGTATAGCCCATTCCCGCCTAACAGAAGTTTGTTTTTGTGCAACCCCGGGTTATGCCAACCCCTCGCGCACCCTCCTTGGACGACCCACGAACCCGCCCCGGAGAATATACAACAAGCGTAAAAAACAAAAGTTTGCATTGCGTGCGCACAAGTAGCTAAGTACTCAAGAAAAATACACTGTGATGTAGCTATCTGTATACAGAGTGTGCAACTGCGTATATATTGTCTGTAAATGAAACAGAACATAAAGATGACATTAAAGTCCATACTCGCAATAAAACAGGTGGCAAGTGGGTATACTGGAACGTATTTTCCTATTTTAGTTATCAGAATAATTCATCAATTTCTCAGCGTATAGTTATTTAAAATGTGGGAAAATCTCGCAAAATGCACCATTGAGCAGAGACGTAGCTGGCCGGTTTTAAATTGTAGGCTCAATCAAGTGAGGTCCACAGATGCCAAGTGTCTAGTATTAAAGATTTTGGGAAGACATTTTGAGGAATAAACTGAACTCCAAATTATTCTTTTGATGATTTCTTTTTGCAAAACGTTATGATTTTGAAGGTTATTACAAAAGTCTACTTTCGGGATATTTAAAAAGAAACTCGATCACTACCCCAACCCTCTTCCATTTAAATGCACTTTAATATGTGTTCTAACTGGGGAAATCGTAGTAGGACATTATTAATTACGGAGGGGATTCACGCTAAGCAATTATGCACTTATCAATTACTGCCACGCCGTGGTTTGGGTAGGGGAGCAACGGCCGCACAAAGGGAAGCCTTTGCCAAAATCTTTAGTCTAATTGGGCTGTTCGACACAATATCCGTTCCTACGTACGGAAACAAATGTTGAAGGCGAGTGTATGGTAGGGGGATCCAGGGGGTGTTTTCGAGCTTTCTTTCCCAGCATGGATGGGTGGATTTTCGAAATTGTCTAAAGGACGTGAAATTTAAAGCTGTTTGTTCCAACTTGGCTATAGCTATAGACAGGCGCGTAGCCAAATCTATACACAGGCGCGTAACGTCTATGTATGAATATGTTTTCTTCATGATCAATTAAAAAGTTTATTTCACTGAGGAAATCAGAAACAAAACAGGCTGAACAGTACCTGCTAAAACGACGAAGGCATTATCCGTGTTTATGTAGAACCAGCCGGAAACCTTCTTGCGCTATTTCCCAAAAAAAATAAATCTTAACATATGACGTACATATTTGACAATCAGGTATACACGTTTTGAAAACATCAGAAGATAAATACCTACATATTATATAGAGGATGTCAATAACTTTCATGCTCGATCCTATACATAATCAATGATTACGACTCGCCTTAGGTGCCTTTCGTACATCACCAGCCGAAAGTCTATATGTAGAAGCTAATGAACCATCACTGTCTCATAGACAGGACAAATTAGCCCTACAATATGCCATTAAATTAAAATCTAATCCTTCAAACTCAACTTTCGATATTGTTTTTAATCCTTGTTGTGAACCTCTTTTTGATCTAAAACCGAAGGCCATTCGACCATTTGGTCTTCGTATTAATCCAAAATTAAGAGACACTGAAATCGACCAAAATTTGATTGTCAAGTGCAAAGTACCACAAGTTCCACCGTGGTCTTCGGAAAAACCAACAACTATTTTTGATCTTTGTAATAGTAACAAATCCAGTACAGATCCTACTGTCTTTCAAAGCAAATTTAATGAAATTAAATCGAAATACAGTAACTTTCTACATATATACACAATTGGTTCGAAAGATGGAGATACGGTAGCTGCAGCAGCTGTTGTTCACAAACACAGCATAAAGTGACGCCTGCCTGACAAGGCCTCTATCTTTTCAGCTGAACTTAAGGCAATCGAACTTGCCTTAAATTATATTCAGGAATCTGATGATAACCATTTTGTAACATTTTCTGATTCCATTTCATCTCTTCAAGCAATGGGTAATATAAAACATGATAACCCAGTTTTACTTCAACTTTTAGAAAAGTACAATTCACTTATAGTTGATAATGTTATTATTTTCTTCTGGATTCCAAGTCATGTAGGAATACGTGGCAATGATAGAACTGATAGTGCTGCTAAGGCAGCATTAGGTTTACATATATCTAATGCTATATTATCTTATACTGATTTAAAAGTTGTATTAACACATTAATTTGTAACTCTTGGCAAGCCGATTGGGATTTGTCAGTTAACAATAAACTCCATTTAATTTAACCGTTACTCGGAGAATGGCGTTCTTCTAGTAGACCCATTCGTCGGGAAGAAGTTGTCCTACCCCGGTGCAGGATAGGGCGTACACGTTATATTCATTCATATTTATTACAATGTGAGCAATAGTCAGAATGTATACACTGCTTTGCACCGTTAACGGTCAAACACATATTGTTGGAATGTGTAGACTTTGATCCTATGCGTCAAAGGTACCACAATGTTAATACTATGAAAGAGTTATTTGATACTATAGAGTTTAGTCTTGTTTTAGATCTCCTAAAAGAAATCAGACTATATAAATCAATATTCAATAACTTTCATGGAACAAATAAAAAGCAAATAGCAAGGGTGTTGTTCATTTCTTTGAAAATACAAAATAGTTGATAATTTAGCATAATTACTCATTTATTGACAGAAAGTATGAATTTGCATCAATTCGCCGTATAACAATACTGCTACTCGGCCAAACACTCGGGTAATTAAGTATGTCGAACACCATGCTGCTTACCGGTAATACACACAAAGAATATCCAGTTAAACACTTACTCTGCTGTAAACTAAATATAGTTTGAGCATTATCCATAATAGTATTTGAGGCAGTTTGATTGAATAGTTCATTTCATTTAACGTCAAAGGTACCTTAATGTTAATACTATAAAAGACTTATTTGATACTATAGATTATAGTCTTGTTTTAGATCTCCTAAAAGAAATCAGACTATATAAATCATTATAATGTGTTCTTATATATATATTTACTTGTTTATATACCAATTGACGGGCATTTGTTGATTTATATATATAGTGTATTTTACTACCATAGCATCCCTTATTTTTTAATAGTTTCATCTTTATATATTTACATTAATTTTTAATTAATACTTCATTTCTTCATCTTTCATTAGTTTTTGCGCACAATATGACCTGTTTATGTGTCGACGTGCCGTAAAACACCATTCATTCATTCATTCATTCAATAACTTTCATGGAACAAATAAAAAGCAAATAGCAAGGGTGTTGTTCATGTCTTTGAAAATACAAAATAGTTGATAATTTAGCATAATTACTCATTTATTGACAGAAAGTGTGAATTTGCATCAATTCGCCGTATAACAATAATGCTACTCGGCCAAACACTCGGGTAATTAAGTAAGTCGAACACCATGCTGCTTACCGGTAATACACACAAAGAATATCTAGTTAAACACTAACTCTGCTGTAAACTAAATATAATTTGAGCATAATCCACATAGTATTTGAGGCAGTTTGATCGGATAGTTCATTTCATTCAACCACGTCAAATTAAGTAAAACATATAATATGCAACTGATATATACTTAGGCATAAACTAAAGTGTGCAATCTATGTCTGAAAATATTCAACAATAAATACTGAAAAGATGAATGCTTTGAAGTAACTAACACAAACAAGAGAGAAAAGAAGCAGATCGGTTTTATTGAGTCCATTTACGAGAGGTAATTATAAGATGCAACTCCTCTCACGCCTCCTAGCACCGGCTTAAGTGATATTCTACTTTAAAGCAACACAGAATGGGCTTGACGATCCCAACGGACCAGTAAATAATAACACAACTGATTTGTAGTCGGGACGACTTTTTACGGCCGCCACACAGCACTAAACAAACGTTAGTGTGAATGTTAATAAATACTGAAAAGATGATTCCTTTGAAGTGACAAACACAGAATTGGTTTGATGATCCCAAAGGACCAGTAAATAATAATATGTTGTTATGATAAATTTAGCAAAACAAGTTTTAAATATACAAAATGTATGTATTAATAAAGTAGTGTTAACAAGTAGATATAAAAGTCTGAACAGGAAATGTAGCATTCAAGGACCACAATCAACCAAAATAGTAACATTAGAATTAGGATCGCAGTTATGATTTTCAGTTTTTTAAATTTCATTTGATTTCATATTTCATGCCATATTTACCTTTTGTCACAATTTTAATAAAGGCTACTGGTACTATGAAAAACAAAGCATATATCACTACTGTTTTTACTATTTTGTTAAAACCGCCAGCAAGTCAACCATGGGGAACATGTCATGCGTTTAAAAGTTTAAAAAAAAAAGCATACGTGGTATGTCTGCTCACTAGTATGAAACGAACAACTCTGTTTTATTGTAAAATTTCTCTTTTTTGAACCACAAGTATGTTACTTAGCATTTCGTCAACAATATATCGTGTTGAAATATGAAGAGCCAACACGGTACTCATTGTGATGTCTTGAGGATATGCAAACAATTCGTGATTAGCTTACACATAAGATATAATGGAAATATAAACATGTATTCTGGTGCCGCGAATACATGTACCACCACCTTAGAAAAATATCTTTGACTAGAAATTTATCATAGACCGAAGTTTCAGTTTTCGCTAAATTTACAGAACTTAACAATGACAATGACAAATGTTTATTTAGTCAATTATATATGTAGAGATACATTTTTTTGAAAAATAAAAGAACAACTATACGCAGTATAGTTGAAAGTAAGGTACAGCTGTAATAGGTTCTTCCTTATATAGAACATAATTAAACTGGTTTATTGTTACTGTATAACATTACCATTTTGAAGAAAAAAACACGTTTGTTTATCGAAAATTTCATACACATTTTTGATTTAAATATTGATAAAGTAAATGTAACATGCACATTTTATGATAATCATCTTCGACATCGTCAGAAGAACACAAAACGCATTTTCTGTCAGCATACGGTATATTATTATGTCGACCTATTTCTACCCTAAGACTGTGTGCTGAGCATCTAAGTTTGGAAAAAGCAAATTTGAATTTAAGAGGAAAATTATGAAGTTTGTGAAGCACTCATCTTCCTTTTAGATAATATGTATGGAACCACCGTTTATAAACAAATTGTTGGTATCCCTATGGGTACAAACTGTGCACCACTTGTCGCAGATTTGTTGTTATTCTGCTATGAAAGATACTTCATGTCGAGTCTTTCACCAGATACCCAGGCAGATGTTATTGAAGCCTTTAATGACACCTCTCGGTATCTGGATGACATATGGAACAAGAGCTTGTACTCGAGTTGAGGACTTTAATATCGTTATCTTTGTTTAACTAAAAAGCTACTCAATCAGGGTTACCGTTACCATAAACTTCGTAAAACCTTTGCAAAATGTTATAATCGTAACCCTGATCTTCTTTCCAAATATAAAAGTAATGTAAGGACTCTTCTGCGACAAGGACTATCACAACCGGACTTCTATGGTGATGTGATTTATAAACTTCTTGGTCATGATCATTTTCATACTGTCTTTGTTAGACTTCTTAAAAAGTTTATCAAAAGAGGTTATGACTCTATCATTTTGCAACGTACTGCATGCTTGGTGGTGGACCCTTTTACAGTTCGCCACTATGCTTTCCTCTTTAATTGTACGATGACCGGACAGGCTGTGGACCCGATGATGACGCCTACCTAAAGCCCATTGGGACGCTGGCGTTTGATTTTTGTCTATGGTCTTTCTTGTCGTGCCCTTAATGGTGTATTCTCTTGTTGCTCTGGCTTCTGCCAAGTCAATGAGTACCTTCATTGTGGCTTTCTAGGCTATTGTGTTTTTGTATTATATTTACACAAGCATATTTGTATTTTACTTATATTGCCTATTGATGCTGCCTTGTTGGTTAGAGATTAGATCATGGCGGGGATTTCTTTATTTACACTGTCCTGTTTTAATGGGACGAAGTAGGGTAAGTGTGAGGTTTGGTGCACCCTAGAACCGATTCAAAGCCCCAGTGGTCTACTTTGCCACTGACCGTTCAAAGGCGGTAGCCCTATTGTCAATCATGTTGTGTTTGAGATTTCGTATGCATTTATTGTTACTTATGCCTTCTTGTTTGTCTGTTTGCGTGTTTGTTTCTGTGTTTTGTGGTTGACTGTCCTCCTTGAATGCTACTTTCCCTGTCCGATCTTTTTATATTTCTTTGTTCAACATTTAAAAATGACTTAAAGTGTTGATAACGTTTAGCTTTGCCTGACTTGGTTACATCCGCATGCTCGTTTTGAAGAGAACAGTCTAATAATAAAAACTGATAAATACATATATTCATCTCCAATGTCTTCTGAAATCCATGTGATACCTAATCCATATCTAAAATGCAAGCATTTTTACATGATTACATGAGTAGCCCATGTTGTTCTTTCTGCTTCATCAATATTTCTGAACATAATATAGCATTGTTTTTGATATCTATTATTATTTAATCGGCAAAGTCGTATCCAATACTTAATATTTTTATAATAATAATTTACAAATAATGGAAACCTACCGCATTCGCTTTTTGCGAACGCATGAACATGTATTTGTATACAGCTTTACATAGCAGTTGCAAAACGGATTTTGGACATTTTCAATTTCAGAAGAATATAAGAATCCATCATGAGTATCCATGTGAGATAGAGAAATCTCACCCGAGGTTCAGAATTGTAACCAAGGACGAGGCTCTACCGTGTGCCTGGTTGCAATTCTGATCGCGAGGGTGAGATTTCTCTATCTCACTTGGATCACTCATGATGGATTATTTTTCTCTCATTATGTGTTTATTACCGGCATAAAATCAATGACTTTGCTGATTTAACGCCATAATAAGTCGACGTCGACGTAACGTCATGACGTCATAAGTCACATGTCATGTAAGATAGAGTTATCTCACATGAGCAGAAATTGGAGAATATTCATATCCCCATATTTCAGAGCCATATGTTAGGATGGGGATAACCATTTTGCCTTTGACCAGATAAGTTTAGGTGTCATAAAGGTACCATATTAATTAATATATTAATTTTGTAAAGATCTCATGAATGAATGAATGAACACACGAATGAACAAATGAACGAACGATCGCACGAACGAACGAATGAAAAAACAAATGAATAGATGAATGAATGATCGAATGAATGAAAGAAAGAAAGAATAAATGAATAAATAAATAAATAAATAAATAAATAAATAAATAAATAAATAAATAAATAAATAAAATAAATGAATGAATAAATGAATGAATGAATGAATAAATGAATATTAAATAAATAAACAAATTAATGAATGAATGAATGAATGAATGAATGAATGAATGAATGAATAAATAAATAAATAAATAAATAAATAATGAACGAACGAACGAACGAACAAATGAGCAGCGAACGAACGAATAAACGAATCAATAGAACACATTCTAAAATTGTATGTTTCTATAAAACACCCTTCACTCCAGGAGTTAGACCAGATATGACCTCATGTTGATGATTTAACACGCTATATATACAACCTATGTGTGATGTGGGTTCAGAGAATTATTTTTTGTAAGGACTCTTTTCATATATAATTCTAAGGAAACATGTGACATCTCTTTACATGGGACTTTGTTTGAACACGCTTGATGGACCAGTACCAAGGAATCATTTCTGAGCAAAAACTGTCGAAATATGTAAAGCAATTTTTGAGAAAAAGATGTTTTAAGATATAAACAATTTGTACTAATAGCGGCCATCTTGGATGTCTCAATGACCCCATTGTAACATACTTGAAAAACGATGATAAAGACAAATTGAAGAGAGATGGCAGATGAGCGGACGGACAGACGGATTCCCAAAGACGAGCCAGGACTGAACGCGATAAAGGCAAGCACATACCCTTTCGAGAGATACCTGTTTCTATGATACTTTCAAACTGTTGAACTCGACACAAAATTCGTCGAGTAGTCAACATATTCCGAATGGAAAGATGTCGAACGGGCGGACGAGACGGCGGATGGGCGAACGGACAGACGACGGAAACAGAGTTATCATTATATATTACCTTACCTATGAACCGTTGGCTCATGTTAGCTTATTACCGAATACATACACAAACGCAATAATAATGCTTTTCATAAATGACATGTCATTTTTTATTTAATTATCGTGAAAATGACCTTTGCCGTAAATTTGTATCCGATTACATAGTAATTTAGAGCTGAACACGAGTACCACGGCAAAGGCGGAGAATACCCTTTCGAGTGATAACTGCCTCTTTGCTGCTCGTAATAGTTTGCACTCAGCTCGCAATTAATGGAGTGACTATTAGACGTTCGTCCGGACAGACGGCAAATGGGCGGACGGACGGCGGATTAACGGACGAACGGACGGACGACGATCAAATAATTACCACCGTACATAAGCTTACATTATCTTACCTCTGAGCATTTTACTTATGTTAACTTATGACCTAATGAAGCTTCATGCATCAACAAAATGATAATGTTTTTCAAAAATGTACATTGAAGTTTTCAATTAAATATTCTGGAAAAGAGTCATAACCTTTACCGCTGTCACAAACACAATCAGAGCAAACGTAAGTTATTTCATTTTCGAGTGATATCGGTCTCTTTTTTAATCTCAAAATGTTTAATTGACTCAACAATTTATTGAGTGGCTACAAGCCTTCTGCCGGGCATACGGCGGATGAGCGGAGAGACGGCGGATTAGTTTAGATTAGTATTTTACTTATGTTACCTTATGCTCGAAATATGCTTCGTGAATAAAATTCAATTAAATATTCTGAAAAGTGTCAGGAGTGCCTTTGACCTCAATTTATCCCTGTCACATACAAAATCAGGCCTGATCACGTGTACCACGACAAATGCAATATATTATCCTTTCGAGTGATACCTGTCACTATGCTCCTCGCGAAATGTTGAACTCGACACAAACATCGTCGAGTGGCCTCTAGACTAAAAGCACTCATAGAAACAAACATGAATTACAAAGATAAATAGAAGATAAAATAACGAACATAAAATAGTTGAAAATAGGGCTAACGCCATGGAACTGTCAGTTGCAAAAAGGGCCGATGGGGTTTAAACCAGGTTCTAGGGTGCACCAAATCTCACTCTTCTCCTATTGTCATCCCAGTAAAACGGGACAGTGTAAATAGATGTCCCCCACCAGGTTATATTATCTAACAAACAATGCATCATTAATAGGCAATATAAGTATAACACATATAAATGATTATGTATATATGAATATAAAAAGCAACAGCCTAGAAAGCCACAAAGCAAGTACTCAATCACTTGGCCGAAGCCACAGCAAAAAGAGAACAAACCATTAAATGTACGAAAATACACTATTTAAGACAAGCGTCCTTTTGGGCTTTAAGTAGACGTCATCATAGGGTCCACAATATGTACCGTCATCGCCCACTCAGAGAGGAAAGCATAGTGGTGAACAATAAATGGGTCAACCATTAAACATGCAATACATTGCAACAGGATAGGGTCATAACCTTTTTTGATAAACTTTTTAACAAGTTTGATAAAGATTGTATGAAAGCTATTATGACCAAGGATCTAACGAAGTTTGTAAATCAAATCACCATAGAAGTCAGCTTGTGATGGTCTTTTGCAAAGCTTTTTCAAATTTCATTGTAACGGTAACTCTGCTGGAGTAGCTTCTTAGTTATATACAGTTTACGAATATTACAGTCCTCAATTCGACTACAACTCTAGAAAAACGCATAATTTGAGAAACATAGACCTCAAAAGAAGTAGCTTGGGAACATCCCTATCTAAGTGGAATTCATGAAGCTGAATGGGACAAGATAACAGTGAATTTGTTAATTGCCGGTTTTCTGAAATTAATAATGAATTTTAAACTTCGTACTTCTTCTCAAACATAAAGTTATGATGTTTGCATACATTTACGATGTGACAGTTTACAGAATTGTTGTATTCGTAGTGACGTTGATTATGCAAATCTGAGTGCAAACTTTCATTTTTGATTCCGTATATGTAGGCAATTATCGTTATGTTGTCGAAATCTGAGAGGCCTAGGACATATATTTTTACAAAAAGCAGGTAAACCTTCTTTATGCCCCATTCTCACTCTATGGAGTAACTCAGGATTGTTCTAATGGCATGTGCAAACGCGGATCTAGGAACTAATAGCTGGAATCCATTAATAAGATAATTACTTGGCCATAATACAGCTGGTCAAGTTCAACTAAACGTACATTATGTTACACATCCTTCATTTTGTATGGAAACTGTATTTTTGTGTATTTCGTATTCCATAGTCATGAAAGAAAATTGCGAATAGGAGAAGTGTCTGACATTTACTTTGCTTGACATTTATAGTCGAAATATTTAAGTTAGAAAAATCTTGCGTTGAGTTATAAAGTATGCATATGCATATATTTTGTTGGATTTTTATTTGTTTTGCATCGTTTTGATTGCTGAATTAATAAAAACATCGTCTTTTTCCAGTACAAGGAATATGGAGTGAGATTTGAAAGTGGAGAAAACCCTCTACCGTTCCTTCTGTGTGATACTCGTGGGCAAGACGCATCTTATGGGCTTGCAGAATCGGAATTTGATGTTTTACTCACTGGACGAGTGCCAGATGGATATCGAGTAATCATTTTTAATATTAACAAATTCGAAAAACATTGACCTAAGGATCTTCCGTGTGAAGTTTGTACAAATTTGACCAAGAGGTCTGTGTGATGAATTGTTTAAATAAGGAGTAACGACGGGCTGGTGAAGGACGGACGGACGATGGATGAAAACCTCAAAAGCTCACCTGAGCGGAAGGTTAAACACTATTGAGAAATACATACACATTTGAAAAAGGGTGTAAATATATTTCTGTAATAGTCACTCATATAGTGATGTGCAAAATAAGGTGCATTAACAACTGTAGGAAATTCCCTTTAAAATGGTAGACATTGATTAACTAAGAATGTCTCTGTTCTGTTAACTGTGAAGTTTGAAACTTGTAAATCGTATCATCGTATCATCTCATACTGATATATTAGCATCGCATCTTATCATCGTATCATCTCATATTGCTATAGTACCATCGCATCTTGCCATCGAGTTATCACCTATTGCTATGGAACTATCATATCGTATCATCATCTCATATTGCTATAGTACCCTTGCATCGTATTATCTTATCATCGCATCTCACAATCGAACCATCACATAGTTCGATCATATCTTTTTGTCTTACCATCGCAGCGTACCATCGATTTCTGATCCATATCTTTGACGACACACAATGCTTTACAATGATTCTAAAATGAGATATAATACAGTTTGTTCTACTAACCATATACTGCATCGCTTCCAACATTTGATAGGAACACGACTCGTGTAAACGCTATGTATTTCTTTTCAGTTTAACCCAGAGGTAAGACTATCTTTGAAGACCAAAACACTCAGACCTAGTGGAATACTAGATGACGAAATTCACTGCGTCTGTTTTGTCTTTGACATCATTACTGTCAAACTATTATCCGATGAATTAATAGATCAATTCAAAGCGTTCTTAAACATGGTGCGCGAACAAGGTAACTATTGTTTATTAAGTTTATATACCTGCATTTTGAGCTCTACTGGCCAAAGATCAGAATAAAGTACGCAAATGTGCAGTGTCTGTCGGCTTTTGAAGTACATCCTGATTTATATGTCTCTAAATTGTGAACCCGTTGGTCACATTTGTCCCTGCACCAGGGGCCACAGGTTTTATATAGACTGACCCCAGGGGCCACATGTTTTATATATACTTATATAGGGAAAACTTTAAAACATCGTCTTCTCTACAAGAGCCAGAGGTTTGATAGTTTACATTTATTATAAGCTTATGGTCCGTTACAAAGTTTGTTTACATGGTGACCATGATGTCAAATTTAGCCCCGCCCCAGGGGTCACATATTTTACATTGATTTACCTACGACAATTCTTGAAATCTTCTTCCCTAAACCCACAAGTGACAAAGCTCTCACATACTACATATAGCATCAGCTGTATATGATCCTGAGAACATATTTGGTCTCATCCCATGGGTCACATGTTTAACATAGAGTTAAATAGGAAATTCTTAAAAGATCTACTCCACTAAATCTATAAGAGCAAAAGGTTCAATATTTGTGTTTACCTTCACATAATGGTCCTCTACCAAGTTTGTTTAAAGAGTGAATATGATGTCAAATTTCGCCCCGCCCCCTGGGATCACATGTTTTTCATAGACTTACATACAGAAAAACTTGGAAAATCTTCTTTCTTAAAACCAAAATGGACAGTTTCTGATATATAACCTACAGCATCAGCTTGTGGTCCCTACCAAGTTTGTACAAATGATGACTCTAGGATCAAATCTTGCCGGCGCCAAGAGTCACCGTTTTTCATAGGGTTGTGTAGACGTCTCACACCACAATTAATTTTCCATAGGGTCCCATTGTAATGTTTTTGTTCGTGGCATAGAGATAAAAAAGATTTTGCAACATGTATTTATGCTTAAATTCTTCATTGATCCAATATCTGCATGCTATTAACTTTTAACGAATATTTACCAGATTGAACTTTTTTTAATTTCATGTTTGCCTGACACCTATCAACATTTAGACAAAAATACAACCCCGTGGAGATTAGACCCATGATGTGTAAAATGAGGCAGAATTAGCTAGAAATCTTATATCAACATGCATTTTTCTGGGATCTCTTCCTAAAATGCTGTAGATTTAGAACCTGGTAAAGATAAATCAATGTATCCTGTAAAATGTAGAAAAGCGAACTTGTTTTTTTTATCTACCTCCTTCATCTGTAGGGCAGGAGTATTCAAGGGAGATAATAGTGGTGTGAGTCCTTAAGGTCATTTTTTTTCTACTGATCACCTCAATAATAATTGAACATGTATACAAATCAATTACACGCTGAAAAGTGCTAAACGTTTGATTCCATGTTTATTGCTTTTCAAATTATTCAAGTTTGTTTTAGTGACCTAGGGTATTGGTCGAAATTCAGGCCGAGCACCTTTAATATTTTGAAAATCTACAGTAGTGATAAGGATTTTGCATTTTCCTGGTCATTTGTGCTCAGCTATGTCTGAAACTTTCAAATATACATGAAAAGGCATCTCTACATCTGCATATAGCATAAAAATGATCTTTAAGAAATGATTAATGAGAAAAATGCTGAAAATAATAAACTCAAACTAAGGGTTACCCATCAAAATTTTGATTTTCCAGGAAAAGTAACAGTCTCTCGCTTTAATTTTGACATTTTTTCAAAGTAGTCTGTCTTCATTGATATGTGTGTTTGTTTTACAAGCCAATAGCTGTAAAATAAAGCTAAAATTATGCTTATACCTGTATAGGTTTTGAAATTATAGTTAATTTTTAGTTAAACATGGTATCAAGTAAAATTTCTGCTAATTCCTGCAATATGAAGATAACTTGAAGTAACTATACATACTCAGACGGAATTTCTGAATAACGGTGTTAACTGTGTCCTAACATGTCTGAAACGTTCACAGATACACAAACCATGCTTAGAGGTGAAGGATGTAAGGTACCCGTTCTGCAGCTCTAAAGCGCAAGGGCTTAGAGAAGAATGATGGAAATTCCCATTCTGAAGCTCTAAATTGCAAGGCATTAGAGATGAATGATGAAAGATACCTGTTCTGCAGCTCTAAAGCGCAATGCCTTAGCATTAAAGGATGAAAGCTACTCGTTCTGCAGCTCTAAAGCGCAATACCTTAGAGATGACGGATGAAAATGCCATTCTGCATCTCTAAAGCGCAATGTCTTAAGAATAACGAATAAAGATATCCATTCTGCAGCTCTTTATTAACGTCTCACACCACAATTAATTTTCCATAGGGTCCCATTGTAATGTTTTTGTTCGTGGCATAGAGATAAAAAAGATTTTGCAACATGTATGTATGCTTAAATTCTTCATTGATCCAATATCTGCATGCTATTAACTTTTAACGAATATTTACCAGATTGAACTTTTTTTAATTTCATGTTTGCCTGACACCTATCAACATTTAGACAAAAATACAACCCCGTGGAGATTAGACCCATGATGTGTAAAATGAGGCAGAATTAGCTAGAAATCTTATATCAACATGCATTTTTCTGGGATCTCTTCCTAAAATGCTGTAGATTTAGAACCTGGTAAAGATAAATCAATGTATCCTGTAAAATGTAGAAAAGCGAACTTGTTTTTTTATCTACCTCCTTCATCTGAAGGGCAGGAGTATTCAAGGGAGATAATAGTGGTGTGAGTCCTAGAGAAATCTTTTAAAAACGTTCTTCTCTGAAATTAGAGATGTTCAATACTATGCATTTACCATAAACGTATGGTCCTCTACGGCACTACGGTTTTTATTCAAATGGCGACCATGACGATAAATTTGCACGCCCCCACCACCCCATGGGTCACATGTTTTAAATAAACTTATAACGAAAAACACTTAAACAATCCTTTTTTCTGAACATACAAGGCACCGAGCTCTCATATATTACATCAGCTTATGGTCCTCTACCAAGTTTGTTCCAATGGTGACCATGTGGTCACATCTGTGCTCGCTCAAATGGTCACAGTTTTACAAAGATTTATAAAGAGAAAAATTAAACAAACTTTTTCACAGGAACTGCAAGAGCCAGAGGATTAATATTTTGCATTTAGCATAATCGTATGGTCCTCTACCCAAATTTGATAAAATGATGATCGTGATATCCAATTTAGCTCCGCCCCAGGGGTAACATGTTTTACATAGATTACATAAAGAAATAAATACTGAAAAGTGAATCCATTGTAAGCAAAAACACAAACAAGAGATAAAAGTAGCAGACTCGGTTTTATTGAGTCTGTTTATGAGGGGCAATGTAAAGCGTAACACCTCTCACACCTCGTAGCACCGGTGTAAGCGATTTCTACTTTAAAGTCACAAAGAATGGCCTTGATGATCCGAAAGGACCAGTAAGTAATAACACTACTTATTTGTATTCGGGGCGACTTTTCACGGCCGCCACACAGCACTGAACAAACGCTAGTGACTCTAATTTTTTTCTTTTAAACCGCAAGGCACAGAGAGAGCTCTGATATATCACAGGGAGCATCAGCTTATGTTCTAAATTGTGCTATCCGATTACTAGTTCTTACAATTTGCTTATTTCGTACTCGACCCATATACAAATCGTATAATGTAATGATCATGGTTTATGTTGAGTATTTCACTAGATACCCAGGCAGATGTCATTGAAGCTTTTAATGACACCTCTCGGTATCTGGATGACCTACTGAACATTGACAACCCTTTCTTTCCAACTATGGTTGATAATATTTATCCTAAAGAACTTCAGCTTAATAAAGCTAATATATCTGATATTAACGCTTCTTTTCTTGATTTAGATCTCTCGACTGAAAATGGTGAAATAATTAGCAAAATCTATGACAAGAGAGATGATTTTAATTTTGACATTGTTAATTACCCCCACTTGGATGGGGATGTTCCCCGAGCAACTTCTTATGAGGTGTATGTGTCTCAACTTATTCGTTTGTCAATAGCTTGTACTCGAGTTGAGGACTTTAATATTCGTAATCTTTGTATAACTAAAAAGCTATTCAATCGGGGTTATCGTTACCATAAACTTCGTAAAACCTTTGCAAAATGTTATTATCGTAACCCTGATCTTCTTTCCAAATATAAAAGTAATGTAAGGACTCTTCTGCGACAATGACTATCACAATCTGACTTCTATGGTGATGTGATTTATAAACTTCGTAAGATTCTTGGTCATGATCACTTTCATACTATCTTTGTTAAACTTGTTAAAAAGTTTATCAAAAAAGGTTATGACCCCATTATTGTGCAGGCTGTGGACCCTATGATGACGTCTACCTAAAGCCCATTGGAACGGTGGCGTTTGATGTTTGTCTATGATCTTTCTTGTCGTGCCCTTAATGGTTCATTCTCTTGTTGCTCTGACTTCTGCCAAGTCACTGAGTACCTTCATTGTGGCTTTCTAGGCTATTGTTTTTTTGTATTATATTTACACGAGCATATTTGTGTTTTACTTATATTGCCTATTGATGCTGCCTTGTTGGTTAGAGTTTAGATCATGGCGGGGATTTATTTATTTACACTGTCCTGTTTTAATGGGATGACAGTAGTGTCAGTGTGAGGTTTGGTGCACCCTAGAACCGGTATAACCCCACAGTGGCCTACTTGGCCACTGACCGTTCCAAGGCGGTTTGCTTTTATTATTACTTTTGGCTTCTTGTTTGTCTGTTTGCATGTTTGTTTCTGTGTTTTGTGGTTGACTGTCCTCCTTGAATGCTACTTTCCCTGTCCGATCTTTTTATATTTCTTTATACCTGCATTGGCGTTTCTTGTCTTGAAGGTATTATGACGTCTTCTGAGGTAGAAGTTATATTAAGTAAAACTATATTTCGTAACAAAATAAGAACTTTTATTGAAAAATCATGTTTCGTCCCCAGTTTCATACCTTGTTTCGCATCAATGTCGCTCATATTTGAATGCCGGCGTAATTCATCAATATAATTAACATTATATCATGCCTTTCAAATATATCAATTTATGGAGATCAGACGATTAATATCTATGATTCCCTTAAGGGTTTAGGGGCGATCTGAAAGAGTAATTGGTTCCAAAACAAATACAAGAGGAAAATCCAAAATGTGTTCAGTATCATATGAAATGCGAACATGCATTACACAAACGCGTGTTCAGTATCATATGAAATGCGAACATGCATTACACAAACGCATATTGTGTTCTGTTTTGGGCATTATTATTTATGAAAATGTTTCAGCTGGTTAACACGATAACTTAGTGTATGTTTGTTGTTAACGCATCAATATTAATTCAAATGAGGTTCATGTTGCTAGAAGTTATACAAATTATTAAATAAACGTGTAGTTCGATTCCAACAAAATAATTGAGTATAGGCTTAAGGCGTCATAAGAATTAACATAAATAATTAAAATAATCCAAAACAAGACGAATAGTCGAATTTTCAGACCAAACTATTTAATTAACAATAATTTAATCGATGCACAATGCATATGAAAAACTGAAAACACATTAGGACGGTTTTACTCGTATTTGTATTGACACCCATTAATCTTCTAGACCGCCTCCAGTCCCTTAACTCTTTTAATAATATCAGAAACGGCGCTTTTTATGTTATTAACAATGAATATATTTGAATGTTTTTATCGGCTCGTCAGCACAATATAGGTTATTTAGAGCTCTACTACCCCAGAGAGAGGGAGTCCGGGAATCTATCTACTATTACTAAATAATATTATCTTGATAGTTTTGTAAACGTGCTCAGAGGACAGACTCCGACATAAGCGGCCGTCCGGATTAAGTCCAGGTCCGATGGCCGAGGCTAAGGGAAAGTGTATAGCCCAATAACAAACTAACGAAACGAAGTGGCGCCGATGAGGCTAGAACCTCCACTTTAATCCACCGTGCTGTCCACTGGGCCACGTCCATATAAACATATAATGAACACAGTATTGAAAGCAGTTGGGAAACCGTCAACTTCGAATTAAAGGTTGTGAGGGGATACCTATTGTCAGCAGGAAGTACTTGTTCAACAAGACCGGTCTGTGCACAAAGCCTGTAGGGTGTCATTCATAAGTACAAAACTATTTATAATATTATTAAAATAATGCTCGAGACAGATGGTCGGTTGACGAGAGGCGTTCCGAAGATAGTATAACAACGAGCATTGCATGAAACGTTCGGTCATAGTCCAATGTTTGACACACGATCCCAGCCCTATTTTCAACATTCGAATCAAGTCTTGAATTTAACATTTGAACTTAGCCCAGCGTTAAACTTTCGAACTCAGCGCTGCGTTTAGCAGTTGCTCTGCTAATGTTGAATGCAGGGTATTGGTTTAAATTAAAGTCAAAGTTGAAAAACAATGTGATTATTAATATGCTTGTCACAAAATGTCACGGGTAGAGCGTACTGGTCGTATATAGCTCTTGTATCGGTTACACCCAAAATCTATTGTTCGAGTTGAAACAATTTCACAATATTCATGATCTATTCATGTAACACGTAAAAGCGTGCACATTTTAAGTGGCCACCAGAGAGGCCGTGTCATAAGTTTAGTTTTGTGCTAATGCATGTAAACGTATAGGTATATTTTCCTTAAACGGCAAAATTGTATAATGGGCCTCTCGTGTAGAGTCAATACTGTAGATTTAACCACGTTTGTCACGAACTGAACGGGGGAAATAATGATTTGGGCGTAATGTTTGCTATAAAACCCATTGTCTTCTAGCTTTCGCCGGGATCATCGATAGTACTTTGTTGGAACAGAGATTGGAAGGCAAAATTCATAGGCAACATGTGGTTAGTCATTTTATTAAACTTTTATCGTACATTTGTATTCAGTGGGCGGCGCCATCTTGTTTGGCGGTTAAGACATCCGGTTAGCATTGATGTTTCTCAAACATAACTTTAGACTAGCATATGATTTTGAAGTTACTTTATTAGATGTAATTATTGTAATTGATCATTAATTGTAAAACAATATTAATTTGATAACAGTGGATAATAGGTGCATTAGTTAACGTTGGCGTATAACTCGGTGATTGTAATACACGATTGTTAACATTAGTTAACAATGAGATGAGTGACAAGAATAAATGCGTGAATGCATAACTCAGTGAGTGTAATATATGAGTAATTTGATCATGTTTATATTACATGTATTAGGGGCATTGATTAACAGCGACGTACATAGCGTATACATGGCGTTGTAGAATATGTATACATTGCTACTCATCATTAGTACAGCTTACATATATTGATTGAATAATGATTTGTTTGGGTAATGGTAATTATGCAAGATTGTTATGTTTGTCAACCGACATCTAAAACGTATGTATAATTACAGCCTAAGCCATCCAGGATATAAGCCATCCAGGATATAAGCCATCCAGGGTTGGAGTAAGCCATCTAGGTTTGGATATCCAGGAGTGGAGCTAAGCTTCCACGACTAACGTTACAAGCGGTGGAGACGGTCCCCGTACCTGCTCAGCCAGGTTTTACTAACGACAACTCCCGGGACACAAGGTGGGCCCGTTACCAGTCCTTACTGGAGGAATATCATTCACAATCTCAGTGGAGATTAACTATCATTGCATCGCGTCATCAACCCTTACAGAAGGCATTTGATGACAATCATCCATTGAATTCGCGCATCATCATCTTCATGAGCTCTCGCGCATCACAGTTATCGCGCTAGACCAACATTGTTATAGCTTTAACAACACTTTAGTGTCTTAGACATTCAGTATTTATAACAATACTAAGAACGTCTTAAACGTTCAGGAGAACATTCTTTTCATAGTTCATTTGTGTATTCGCTTGTTTTTTTAGATAATTGTATATATATTAAACATATTTTAAAAGTTGCATTAAACTTATGTAAATGCATTCACCGTCATTGATTCTTTCCTGAGTTAGCCCAACCACTAAGGTCATCCTGTGACAACTGGTTTTCAGAGTAGTGGGATTTTTGGCGACTTCGGAGGGAAAGAATCAATAAGTGATCTTTATGATGATATACTAAATCTCTACTTATTATTTTAGAATTGTGTACCACCCTCTGATCCATCAAGGCGACTGTCGACGATCACGGCCACAGCTTGGAAGACAAGTCAAGACACGACAAGGGTAGGGTGAGTCCAAACTGATGTTTTGTCCGTTCTTTCCTTGGCGCGAGGTCGCAGTGGTCTACACGAGTGGGTCTGAGGCACTTTTGCTCAATAATTTGGGTGTTTGTTTTTACCTCCCTGATATACACATAGTATCCAATTAGGTTGGCGAACAAGACGTTCTACTCATGTTGTGACACTCGAGTATACTTTTATTAATGGGAGAAGTAAATATACATGTACATGTTATACACATTTCGATGATTGATTAAGGTTTATGTCCAATATCAAATTAAGATATTTTATGTAGTGTATATGTTTTGTGGAAGCTAGATACTATCTATACATAACCGTTAGTAGTTAGCGCTAGTACAAATGTGTATGTAACTTGTCCTATGATGGGTAAGGAGTTGGGGTATGCTGGAGAGGAGCTTAGAACCTTTGTTAAAGAAGAACAGGCTAGGGAAAGGGAATTTAGACTTAAGGAAAGAGAATTAGCAAAGCATGAAAGAGATGAGGAAAGTAGACTAGCTAAAGAGAAGCTAGATGCTGAGAAAGATAGGTTAGAATTCGAAAGTAGATTAGCGAAAGAGAAGCGAGATGAAGAAAGTAGACTAGCCACGGAGAGGTTAGAATTAGAAGGTAGATTAGCTAAAGAGAAGCGAGATGATGATAAAGAGAAGGTAGAATTAGAAAGTAGAATAGTAAGGGAGAAGCAAGAGTTAGAACATGAGAGGTTCGAAACAGATGGTAGACTAGCTAAGGCTAAGGCTAAGATGATAATGGAAAGGGAGCAAAAAGAGTTTGATCATAAGTTAGCTTTAGAGTTGGAAGCAGCTAAGACACATAGTAAGGAAAGTAAAACTGAAGGGAAAGATAGTTATTCCGGGAAGTTAAAAGGTTCGAAGTTACCATACTTTGATGCTGACAAAGATAACATGGACAGTTACTTGTTACGGTTCGAGCGTTATGCTGAGTTACAGGAATGGACCAAAGATAAGTGGGCAGTTCATTTAAGTGCGTTATTGAGAGGCAAGGCCTTAGATGTATTTTCTAGATTACCTAGTGTAGATGCTCTTGACTATGACAAGTTAAAGGATGCTCTTTTTAAGAGATTTGAGTTAACTGAAGAAGGTTTTAGAAAGCGGTTTAGAGCGTGTCTGCCTGAGAAAGGCGAGTCATTTATTCAGTTTATTAGTAGGTCTAGAAATTACTTAGATAGGTGGTTAGAGTTAGGGAAGGTAGCGCAGACTTATCAGGGCCTCATAGATTTCTTGTTGCGGGACCAGCTATTCAATGTTTGTAGTAGAGATCTGTTCTTATTTCTTAAAGAAAGAAAACTAACTAGTGTAAATGAAATGGCAACTCAAGCAGATCAGTTTGCCGAGGCTAGAGGCGGAGCTCATAATGTAGTGTCGAAAGACAGAACTTTTAGAGATAGGCAAGGGGACGATCCTAAACAGAAAGGCCAGAGTGGAAACTATAGAGGTGGAGGTAGTTCGATGGGTGCTCGAGGAGGTAGCAATAGTGGTAACATAGGTAGACCTTTTACTCGTTGTCGTCACTGTAATGGGAATCATGCTTCACATGAGTGTAGGAAAGCGGTGAAAGTGTCCGCTGTCGTAGACAACTTTAGTGACAATAGTAGAGTGGACAACAATGTAGGGAATCAGAACCAAGGTTTTAACAACCCATGGAATTTCGGTAGAGGTAGAGGTGGTCAAAACCGAGGTAGAGGTAGAGGCAGAGGTAGTAATAGTCCGGTTATTAAAACCGAGAGTAGTAGCTGTTGTGTTAAAGCGGATGGTGTAATGACGAAGATCGGAACATGTCTCTTTCCGTATGCAAATCTCCCAACGGCAGATGGTAGAGTGAATGGCACGGACGTAATTGTAATGAGGGATACAGGTTGTACAGGTGTGGTAGTTAGGCGTAGTTTAGTTACGGATGACCAGTTGGTAGGTAAACAGTCACCGTGTATGTTGTTAAATAAGTCGGTAGAGCACGTGCCAATAGCGAGAATAGATGTAGATACACCTTTCTTTAAAGGGACTACAGAGGCACTATGTATGGATGACCCGATGTATGATTTAACGATAGGGAACATAGATGGTTCAGCACTTCCGGTAATGTCCGATTTTAGAAGTAGCATAAGTAATGCCGTAGAGACTAGAGCGCAGGTTCAGAAGCAAGCTCAGGCTTATAGAAAATTAAAGGTTCCTGCAGCCGTAGGTGACATATCTAAAGCGGAGTTTATAGAAGCACAAACTCAAGACGAGTCATTAGGTCCTTGTAAGGTGAAGGCCAAGGATGATGTAGTGAAGAAGTGTAAAGGGTCCGGTAGTTGTAAGTTTGTACATAAGAATAGGTTATTGTACAGAGAATTTGAAGATAGTGGTAGTAGACAGTTTCACCAATTAGTGGTACCTACCCAGTATAGAACGACAGTGCTTAAGGTAGCTCATGAGTCGATTATGGGAGGTCATTTAGGCGTAAAGAAAACGTCAGATAGAGTATTGGCAGAATTTTATTGGCCAGGCGTTAGTGGAGATGTACCTAGGTATTGTAGGTCCTGCGATGTATGCCAAAGGACAGTACCAAAAGGTCGAGTGACCAAAGTACATTTAGGTCAGATGCCACTGATAGATACACCATTTAAGAGGGTAGCCGTAGACATAGTTGGACCAATTTTTCCAGTGTCGGATAGGAAAAATAGGTACATTTTAACCATGGTAGACTATGCAACTAGGTATCCGGAGGCAGTCGCATTGCCCTCAATTGAAACTGAGAGAGTAGCTGGGGCATTAGTTGATATGTTCAGTAGGCTAGGTGTACCAGAGGAAATGCTGACTGATTGTGGGTCACAGTTTACGTCAGAACTTATGGCTGAAGTAAGCAGGTTATTGTCTTTGCGTCAAATCATGACAACACCATATCACCCTATGTGTAACGGGTTAGTCGAACGATTTAACGGGACGTTAAAGCAAATGTTACGGCGTATGTGTACCGAGAGACCCAAAGATTGGGACAAGTATCTCAATGCTTTATTGTTTGCATTTAGAGAGGTTCCACAAGAGAGTTTAGGATTTTCTCCGTTTGAGTTATTGTACGGTAGGTCAGTTAGAGGTCCCATGAGGATTCTTAGAGAGATGTGGGCAGGTGAAGTAGATAGTGATGAGGTTAAGACTACATATCAGTATGTTTTAGATCTGAAGGAGAAACTAGAGGAGACTTGTAAGATAGCTCAAAGTCAGTTAGTTAAGGCAAGTACCAAGTATAAACGGTACTATGACCAGAAAGCTAGAGCTAGGAAGTTTAAGATAGATGACCAGGTGTTACTGTTACTCCCGACCGACAATAACAAGTTGTTATTACAATGGAAAGGTCCGTTTTACGTTAGAGGGATAGTGAACACTATGGATTACCGTATCAAGATAAACGGAAAGTTAAAGACCTTTCATGCGAATATGCTGAAAGAGTATATAAGTAGAACCGATACTGTGCAACAAGGGGTGAGGAAGACAGTAGTGAGGACACTAGTCCCACATATTCTCCCACTAGTGTAGGTAAGGAGACAGCAGCCGATGGAGATATATCGGGCATGCTTAGTGTAGCAGAGAAACGAGAGGTAAGTCGTTTAGACTCTGAGTGTAGTACTGTTCGGTCCGATAAGTCGAGACCAACAGATGTAGTGCAGTGTAGCTTTAAGCACACTTTAGCAAAGTCGATTAGGGAAACGAGAGACCCTACTCCATATCGCAAACAGTATACTGGTAATGCGATGGATGCAATGTGTAAAGTTGGAGTTCTTGTAGTGACAGGAAGTAGTGTTATTAGTAACCGTAAAGTCGGTGTAATAGACCGTGGAAAGAACAATATTGGGGCAGACTATTTAAGTCGCCGCACATAATGACCGGTTTAATACAATAGTGTATTGCAGTGTATTGTACAATAGTAGTATATGTTACGACAGGGTAGTGTACAATTGTAGAATAGTGTTGAAATTGTAATTACATATTATAATTAGGTTATAACTGCAGTGGTAATAGTTAACATACTCAAGCGATTGAGCGATCAGCTTGTACGTTTTGTCGCTCGTTTGCTCAGAAGAATTAAAAGTTTCTTAACGTGTAAATATTAATTATCATTTTGTTGAATTTTAAAAGTGTAGCACTTTCTTTAAGTGTGGAGATGTTGTCACAAAATGTCACGGGTAGAGCGTACTGGTCGTATATAGCTCTTGTATCGGTTACACCCAAAATCTATTGTTCGAGTTGAAACAATTTCACAATATTCATGATCTATTCATGTAACACGTAAAAGCGTGCACATTTTAAGTGGCCACCAGAGAGGCCGTGTCATAAGTTTAGTTTTGTGCTAATGCATGTAAACGTATAGGTATATTTTCCTTAAACGGCAAAATTGTATAATGGGCCTCTCGTGTAGAGTCAATACTGTAGATTTAACCACGTTTGTCACGGACTGAACGGGGGAAATAATGATTTGGGCGTAATGTTTGCTATAAAACCCATTGTCTTCTAGCTTTCGCCGGGATCATCGATAGTACTTTGTTGGAACAGAGATTGGACGGCAAAATTCATAGGCAACATGTGGTTAGTCATTTTATTAAACTTTTATCGTACATTTGTATTCAGTGGGCGGCGCCATCTTGTTTGGCGGTTAAGACATCCGGTTAGCATTGATGTTTCTCAAACATAACTTTAGACTAGCATATGATTTTGAAGTTACTTTATTAGATGTAATTATTGTAATTGATCATTAATTGTAAAACAATATTAATTTGATAACAGTGGATAATAGGTGCATTAGTTAACGTTGGCGTATAACTCGGTGATTGTAATACACGATTGTTAACATTAGTTAACAATGAGATGAGTGACAAGAATAAATGCGTGCATGCATAACTCAGTGAGTGTAATATATGAGTAATTTGATCATGTTTATATTACATGTATTAGGGGCATTGATTAACAGCGACGTACATAGCGTATACATGGCGTTGTAGAATATGTATACATTGCTACTCATCATTAGTACAGCTTACATATATTGATTGAATAATGATTTGTTTGGGTAATGGTAATTATGCAAGATTGTTATGTTTGTCAACCGACATCTAAAACGTATGTATAATTACAGCCTAAGCCATCCAGGATATAAGCCATCCAGGGTTGGAGTAAGCCATCTAGGTTTGGATATCCAGGAGTGGAGCTAAGCTTCCACGACTAACGTTACAAGCGGTGGAGACGGTCCCCGTACCTGCTCAGCCAGGTTTTACTAACGACAACCCCCGGGACACAAGGTGGGCCCGTTACCAGTCCTCACTGGAGGAATATCATTCACAATCTCAGTGGAGATTAACTATCATTGCATCGCGTCATCAACCCTTACAGAAGGCATTTGATGACAATCATCCATTGAATTCGCGCATCATCATCTTCATGAGCTCTCGCGCATCACAGTTATCGCGCTAGACCAACATTGTTATAGCTTTAACAACACTTTAGTGTCTTAGACATTCAGTATTTATAACAATACTAAGAACGTCTTAAACGTTCAGGAGAACATTCTTTTCATAGTTCATTTGTGTATTCGCTTGTTTTTTTAGATAATTGTATATATATTAAACATATTTTAAAAGTTGCATTAAACTTATGTAAATGCATTCACCGTCATTGATTCTTTCCTGAGTTAGCCCAACCACTAAGGTCATCCTGTGACAATGCTGCAATGTGTTGTTTTGTATTTTTCTCGGTTCTATCGTCTCCGGTGCCACTGAGCTTAGTCAAGGCACGTTCCTTAATCCTCGTTCATGGGTGGGGAAGTAAACTGGACAGTCCCATCTATCCGTGTCTAACCTTTTAAAATGTTAAAGTTGCACATGGAACTTTTGAAGTCTTATCAAGCATTGAAATTAGCGTGTCGATTGCTGTATCTAGTATAATTTTGACTTTAAACCTGCTTGCATATAATTAAATAAAAGTTTGAGTTTCAATTTTTTTCGTCGTATTTTACCATAGGTTTAAAATAAAAGTGTTGGTACAATATAATACAAACTAACGGGACGACGTGAGTCTTCAAAGAATCAAGATTGCCATGTGTCCCTTTAAACATAGAAATCTATTTGTTACTAAGAGACACATATTTAGAGATGTAATGCAAACTCCAGAGAAAGTGGGATGAGCATCTAAAAAGGGGAAAATCTCAAAAGCAATCAGTAGGGGAGCAGCCTTGATATTTTCCTACATCTTTCAAATATCGCAACCACGCTTGACAACGAAAAGTAGTACGTCATCTTTCGGCAACGTCACAAAAAAAAAAATTGTCCGCCATTTTGAATTTTTTAAAACACATAATTTGGAAAATTGTGACAATTTTTGATCATGAAATTTCATTTCCGCTTTAAGTTTCGTGATTTTCGGCTATACCGACTTTTTTTTTAGAAGCTTTACTGCGTGATAAATGCAGACCCGCCTTGTAAAATGTCGAAGCGAGGGGCGATAACTCTAAAAGATGCCATTTTTAGAATACGATTAAAACGACAACAACCGTGTGTTTTTTGTTAAATAAAATACGAGGAGATACTTGAATTGTTGTTTTAGCTCACACATTACATGAATTTTGCTACATGTCACGAAAAGCATGTTATTTCTTTATCAAAAGTACACGAAAATACGAATTGTTTGACTTAACTGTAATTTTGACTCGACTAACCTCGCAAGAACTGCAGGCGCGTATTCGATGGAGCGGGTAGTATTGGGCACCCTCTTATATGTGGAAAGTGTACGTAACAATCGCTACGGTTCAAGATGGGAGTTGTGGTGGAGAGAAGGAGGGGGAGGGCATCTGAGCTGAGATTTAAAAGGATGCGCCCCATCCCCATCCCACCCCAACTAAAATCATGAACGTCTGTTTTTGAAAGCTCTTGCAAGCATACTTTCTTAAACATATTCAGATAATATATTTGTTGCTGTGTTTTTGACTAGACTATCCAGTGTCTAATTGTCATCCGCAACTTGGCGCAGTCAGTAGCGCAGCGGATTTGTAACCGGAGGTGGTGCCACTGAGTTTTGTCGGTGTGTTCTTGGGAAAGACACTTTCCCTTAGCCTCGTCCGTCGGATGGGGACGTAAACCGGGTGGTCCCGCGTATAGGTCTATCATCCGAGCATGTTAAAGAATCATAGGAATCTATTAGATAATAAGAGCAGGGCACGGTTCCCGGATTCCTATGTATCCTTCCCCTCTCTCTGGGGCGGCTCTAAATAACCTGTACTGTGTTGATGAGCCGTTAAATATTCAAATGAATTCATTCGCAACTGCACTCAGCACTGTCATATGTACTGTAGCTGTCCCATGCTAGTATCATGAATCAACCGTGGAATATATCGTCCACACATGAAAGGGTTTGAGGGCCCCATCTTACTTACAAGTATTAGTTTAAATATAGACCATTTGTCGGTTGAAACCTAAGAAACACTGTCGTAATACTTATACTGATAGCATCGAAGGAAAGTAAAGAAGGCCATTTTTTTTACTTTATATTTTTAAAGCTGAATTGTGTTTTATGTCATTAAAGCACATTTTAGGCCATAATTCCTGGGTAGAACCAGTACTGTGTACTTTCTGCTATCTGTAAGAATCGACACTTTCTCACCTACAAGTTGAGCTCCCAGTGGGAATTGAACCCGCAGCGGTGAGAGGTGAAAATGAGAATGTATACAAATATAAAAAAGGCAACCGAACATCTCCATTACTCAATATGTCCATGGGACTTGAATGACCGCACTGAAAACAATCCGTGGAAAATTGTACAATGCAAGAATATATATTCATAAATAAATTTTATTTTGATGCAAAATCGATATGCTATAGATGAAGATCATGTAAAGTTTCGCAAAAGATTGGTTAAAAACTGTGGAAGATTATAGACACACAGATAACTAACACCATATGCCACCTCACCATTCGATGGTAAACAATAAACATTTAAGGTACATATTAAGGCCTTAAATATTATCTTTCATGACTAAGTAAAAAATATGTAACAAGTCAGATATCAAAATTAATTATTTATTTGATTTAAAACATTTTATTTCAAATATTTACATCAAAACATCCCAATATAAAGGGTATTGGGTATTACATAAAAAAAAAATTGCATCATACAATAATTGTTTTTATTTATTAAAGGGACACACAGCATTTATCAAGTATTTATCAAGCATTAAAATTTGCACCTCGATTGATTAATCAAGAATTGATTTTACACACGCTTGCATATATTTAAATTATAACATTTTGGCGTTTAAAAAAAAGAAGAATGCTGCATGTCCCTTTAATATGAACACCTCTCCGCCTGTATTGTTTATATGGTGCAAGTAATTTTCAACATATGTGGGGTTATATACATACATGTATCTGTTTGTTTGTTTTTTTGCAGAGACAGACCACCCACTTTTCTGGGTAGAACCAGTAATATACACCTCCTGCCATCTGTCATTCCACAAACTTTATAATCCAATAAAATTCAGAAAACATCATTTTAATCCAATAAAGAAATTGGGCATGGTCGGTCAGATTAACAGAAACACATTTATTTTTTCGTATTAGCCCTTATTTTGAGCCACTCCAATGAACTGTCAGTTAAAGTCGCCATCGATCCACCTCTTTCAACAGTCAGACATGTATGTTGATATGATATTTAGCTGAACTGTTGATCCTGGGAATTTTGAAATTAGTGGGTCCAAATAACCTTCCCTCAAGTCACAAATGTTACTAGACATATTTTTCTTGAAGTTGATGCTAGTACTGTCCGTATGAGGTATTCATGATTCAAAAAAAATAGTAATAAAATTGTACACCGTCGCATTATTCTATTCTTGTTCGTTTAAGTATTTCTGATTCGGTTGATAATGTTGTAAAATTTTATTATAATATATATGTGACTATACACTCGTTTCAATAAAATCCTCCCGTATTTTGTGACTTCAGTACAGTTTCCCAGCGTCTCAGGACATCAGGGACTCTGAAAATAAAAATGATACAGCTTCTGTTTAACCATACATATTTTTCTTTCAACTTAAATAGGCAACAAGTGAGTTGAAATAGATGAATAAAAAGTGACAATAGAACTTTTTTTATAAGAATATAAATTGAACAGAACATGGTGGGAACAATGACCAGAAAAAAACTATATAACTTCTAATTTTAATTCAATTTTTAAACATGATCACTGGTGGTTTCAAATGCAGGACCAACATTTGGGTATCACCGGTTACTTTTCTTACCATTTTTTTGTGTTAAACAAAAACCTTACAAAAACTGGTTCGGAGTGTCTAAGAAAAGAAAGAAAACACCAAAATAACTCTGGCCTAAGTTGGATCAACAACACATTATATGTCATTTAGAGCCGCCCTAGAGAGAGGAGAAGGGCACATAGGAAAGTTAAAAAATGATACATCTTTTGTTTACCGTAACCAGATTTCGTTTCAACTTAAATAGTTAACAAGTTGTTTTTTAAATTGAAATATGTAGATGAATAATGAATTTTAGAAAAAATTGTTACATGTAAGATGAATTAAAAAAAAAAGGTTTTCGGCTGATCAACACTTTACCGGTATACCTTATTTAGAGCCGCCCCAGAGAGAGGGGAAGGAGACACATATAATAGGAATTTGAGAACCTGCCTTATTCTTACTAATGAATATATTTCTATGGTTCTTTATGGTGCTATCGTCCGCCATGCTATCGCTGGGTCAATGCCAGCACATTATGTTAAGTCAGGGTCTTGGTTAAGTTTAACATTTTAGATGTAATACAAGGATGTTTTTATCTTGTTTGATTCATTTTACATCCGTACTATGGACAATATGACCTATTTATGTGTCGATGTGCTGTAAAACACCATTTATTCATTTTTTATTTTTAGTATAAGAAGTCTGAGACTAAGTGCAGGTCCACAATGCTACATATATATATACATTGATCAATTCATAGATTTTTTAAAACTGTGCTAACCTACACACTGGCTTACACAATGCTCTTGATGTAGTTCTACAGATTACTGTGAGACTGGGAAATGACTTTGTGAAAACAGGCTGTGGTAACCTGAAAAATAACATATTGTTCCATTTAATTTTAATATTAATAACTATGTTCGACTTTCTTAATGCTATCAATGCCAGCTTTCCATAATAGTTTTCTTAAAACACAACTGAACTGGAATTGAATGTAACGCTTTCTGGATACTGTCCAAAATGTAAGACTGTGGCATATAATCATTAATAAGTAGGCTTACATTTTCATCAATCATTCATCACTCATGTGTTCTAAAAATTATCAGAATTAAGTTAATAATAATATATATGAACCACCACCATTTCATATGTTTCAATGTTAAACACTTGTCCTGCACTACAGTAATTAAAAGTGTATTTACTTACACAAATCCCTACACAGGCTACAGACAATCAGATAATCCATGCCATGACCCATTTTATTCGCTTGGTGTGTTTCACTTTCAATATTAATTCTCCGACATAGATGATAGATCTAGTGTAAATTACGCACTCACTCAAGTCAGTCATGTAAAACTTGGAATTTATATACGATCACTGTTTCGATAAAGGTCAAACGACTTAATTCCACTCCTGTACAAATGTCTATGTGTGTAACTCAGTACGCATGCATCTGCATAATTTGACCTTTGAATACGTGTACACCGTGTGTGAGAGCTATTTTTAGCACATAGTTTGGACTGTGGCAATGGAAATACAACAGTTCAATTCAATTCACAATTTAGTTTTAGTGACAGTGCGAACTTCACCAGGGAGAAGTGAGGGTACTGACCGGCCCTAGGCATGGTGTTTTTCTGTGTCGCCGCCATTTTGAATAGCCTCTGAAAGAGTGAAATGCAGGTACCAACTTTCAAAACGGGCACGCAAAATGTATATTCACGAAAAAATAAGAAATTTTCAAAATAGGTAGAACAAGAAATGATCTTCGACTCCTGGCAATTTCAACAATATTTAAGAATATACAATTTTTGTACCCGTTTTGAAACATTGGCAATTTCGAAGAAAACAAAAACTAGTTTTTTTCGATCTTCGCATTTGTACCGCGATTTCCGACTATGATATCTCAATAAAACCTGTCAACACGATTGTTTGATGAATCTCCGACATAATAACTGACTGCTGATATGATTTGTTTTCTTTGCCATCTAATATAAGCTTTAAACTAGTGTTTCTAAAAAGAGTACTATAAAATCCGCGCATCTGCACGTGCTTGCAAAATGGGAACTACGTTGCCTCCAACCCCAATTATTTATGTTTGAGTTATGCGGTTCAGGCACGTGAAATGACTTGTTTGCTCCTGTACTGAATGGCAATCCAAACTGACAAGCAACCAGCACTTGAGAGTCTCAGTATTTTCAATACAATTCGATGCAATTCGATGTAAAGCAAGACCGATTACAGACCCTTCGTTGTACATTTAAACCAAATCGTTTATTGTTCTTTCGATGTGACATTGTCAGAACATTGCCAGTACTTTAACACCTTTTATTTTTAGTGAAATTATGTCAATATTATTCGTCTCATACAACTTTCAAGGAGCTTGTCTTGATATGCATGTATTAGTATTATCCAAACGTTGACTATGTGTTTTGGCATGAGGCGAAAATGATCAGACAGACGTTTGTGTGGCTCTTAGATCATTTTGTAACTAATCGAAGCATAACTCGAAGTTTGATTTAATAATGTATTGGAAACGATAAATTAAGCACAAAAATAATCATTAAATAGTTTTAACTACTTCATACATACGCGTCGCGCTCTATTGACCAATACGTACTTTACTATTGAGGTCGAGTGGTGAACGACGTTGTGTTGTAAACCTTCTCTCCTCTCACCGCTGCAGGTTCGAATCCCACTGGGAACTCGACTTGTAATTGAGAAAGTGTCGATTCTTACGGCTGGCGGGAGGTGTATAGTACCGGTACTACCCAGGAAAAGTGGGTGGTCTGCCTCCACCACAAAAAAATCGACCGTCATATATAACCTGACATGTGTTGAAAATGACGAAAAACATTATACAAAAAAAACTTATCCATAGAGCTGGGTTAATGTTCAGCCGGCTTTTTTTCTAATATTGAACAATAATTTTCATACACTGTAAGTTGCTGTATATATCTGTATACCAATTATTTCCTCCAACAAGCATAAACTTAATAGTTAATAAAGCGTATCTAGGTTTTCTACAAATGGTGCATATTCTAAGGTTTTGTGAATACTTTAATAACATCAGTGGTAAAGATAAATGGGGGAAATGCACTTCATAATAATGGTCTTAGAGAAATAAGATACCAAGGGAATCGTACCAGTTTGTGTCTATCAAAGTAAGTGTTCTCAGTTATATTTAAATACTCATACTTGAAATATATGTCAAGTCAACTTAAAATAAAAAGTATAGTTACTGCGCAAAAGAGTTAAAGTAGCTATCTCACCAACAACAGACAAATTGTACAACATATGTACACCGTTTCTGAACTTACCTCCAAACGCTATAGGCACATGGTTTACCCCGCCAGGCCAAGCCAAAAAAACTGGAGTGTCGAATTAAGAGTTACCAACTCATAATTCATTTTACGGTTATTTGATCACGGGTATTTTAAAAACCATAGAGTAAATTTATATTTTTCATCGGCACATATACATTATTATATGACCTAAACACCTGGCTAGAATTTTGATAAACGTTTTTTTATTGCAATTTTGCCGTTATTTGGAGGGTTAGGTTGTTTAAAGTTCGCACTTTAAAATTACCAACATATAAACGGTATACAGATTTTGCGCCTTATTGTACATAATAATAGATGCCGACATTATAAGCCGACGAGTACTGCATGGGGATTAATGTATTACCTCAAATGCATAATCAAATGCTCTTAATATGATTATGTTCTTAAAGTTTTGCCGTGAAAATGCATAAGACGTTGTTTTACCTTTGACATATGCAGACTTTTCAATTGTGATTGTGATGGGTGGGGTAACTTAACATGCATTTTTGTCCAAAACAATAAATATTTAAATGACATTCATGTACATTCTATGTTCAAAATTGCACTTATTGTGATAATTGAATGTATTTAAAGTGAAATTCCCCATCAAACCTGCCTTATGACTAATATATTTTGCCAGTATAAGTAAACTTTAATCTAGAATGATTATACGAAAAGTGCACAATTTCAAATGCTCAGTTATAAATAAAGGAGTTGTATAATTTTGTCTAATTTTCAGTATGTTAAAGCTAAATGTCTAGTGTTTCATATGTTGCAAAAACATTTTATCTTGCAATTAGTCCGCAGTTCTACATTTTATCAATTTTATTTTTATCGCACTAGAATGCGAGTGTAGAACATCTAAATGTTGCTGTGCTCCGGCCGGTAATGTCATTACTGGTAATTTTAATATTATAGATAAACGTATTCGACATTTGTTTTCTAAATGTCCGAAGTATAGATTGCCTTCTGTGATTGATGTTAATGCATGTCGTGGTCAGATCGCCCAATCCATTGAGGATTTTAGTATTACATGGTGTCGTAGAGAACATTCTGACCCTAACTCCCTTTCTACTTGGAAACAGACTATTGTTAACATCATAGATACCCGTATGAACTTCTATACCGCTATGCCCTCCCTACTTCCCACTAGACATAGATTGTCATTTAGTAATTTAAAATCGGAAATCCGGGAATTTCATAATAAGTTTGCTTTAGTTCCTGCCGATAAAAATGATAAAGCAACTAAAAATAATTATTGTTTGATGCCTCCATTATGTCAATGTTTTACCTCACGAACTCGGGATTTCTCCTTCGTATACTACAGTGCAATCTACTTAAGATAATGTTGGTTCGACGCATATCACTCAGTGCAATATTTCCAAGGCTGGAATAGATGAAAAGCAAAACAGACTTCCAACGTTGTACTGGATTCCCAAATTACACAAACAACCATATAAAGCCCGTTTTATTTCCAATTCTAGTTCTTTCAACACTATAAATACCTCCAAACTTGTAACGTCTTGTCTTACTGCCGTTAAATATCACGTTAAACAATATTATGAAAATTCTGGGTTTAATGTATTTGGGTCTATTAAAAATTTCAGGCGACGTTCTTGATACAATGTGCAGTAAACGTCAAGCTTCATCTGCAAGTTCTTACATGGAGTAAGTATACTTACTCCCTGGTACTTATGAGTGTTCTACATTATATACAGCTTTACCACACAGCCTTATCAAAGATAAGCTTATTGCTCTCATTTAAAAAACGTTTACTATGAAAAATACTACGTTTTAAAGACATTTAACAATATGAACCGTGCTTCTTGTCGCATAGTTGTTTTTATATTGCTATGCAAGTGATTTCATGTTGAGTCTTCCACCAGATACACAGGCAGCTGTTATTCAAGCCTTAAATGACACCTCTCGGTATCTGGATGACATATTGAACCTTGAAAACCCTTTCTATTCTACTATGGTTAATAATATACACCCTAAAGAACTTCAACTTAACAAAGCTAATATTTCTGATACTACGCTTCTTTTCCCGATTTACATCTCTCTATTAAAAATGGTTAAATTATTCTATGACAAAAGAGATGATTTTAATTTTGATATTGTTAATTATCCCAGACAAGATAGGGATGTTCCCCTAGCAATTTCTTATGGGGTCTATGTGTCTCAACTTATTCGTTTTTCTAGAGCTTGTACTCTAGTTGAGGACTTTAAAATTCGTAATATTTGTATAACTAAAAAGCTACTCCATCAGGACTACCGGTACCATAAACTTCTTAGAACCTTTGCAAAATTTGTTATCGTAACACTGATGTACAAACTTCGTAAGATCCTTGGTCATGATCACTTTCGTACTATCTTTGTTAAACTTGTTAAAGGGTTTATCAAAAGAGGTCATGACTCTATCATTTTGAAACGCACTGCATTTACAGTTCGCCACTATGCTTTCAACTTTAATTTTGCGATGAACTGACAGGATGTGCACCCTATGGTGACTTCTACCTAAAGCCCATAAGGACGGTGACGTTTGGTTTTGGTCTGCAGTCGTGTCTTGTCGTGCCCTCAATGATGTATTCTCTTGTTGCTCTGGCTTTTTCCAACTCATTGAGTACCTTCTTTGTGGTTTTCTAGGATATTGTGTTTTGTATTTATATTTGTGTTTTACTTATATTGTCTATTAATGCTGCCTTGATTTTTAGAGAATAGTTCATGGCGGGAATTTCTTTATTTACACTGTCCCGTTTTATTGGGATGATAGTAGGTAAGTTTGAGGTTTGGTGCACCCTATAATCTGGTTTAAACCCCCAGAGGCACTTTGTTTGCCACTGAGCGTTCAACCCTGTTTATGTTCGTGACGTCTTGTACCTTTATTCCATATTATCATTGACATTCATGTTTGTCGTTTTGTGTGTTTCTAGGTTTACCGTGTTCTGTGAAAGCTGCATTTTCTATCCGATTTTTATACTTATTTCTATTGTTAGAGATTACCTTTTAAGGGTATTTCCTTTTATTTACACTGTCTTGTCAATATGAACGACTGAAGACAGGATAATAGCAAGGCTGTGTACACTTAAAATTGATTTAACCTAGTTGTCTTTACTGCCTACCGACCGTTCCAAATCGGTAACCATGTTTCACGGCTCTTTGTGCTGTGTATTGTCATTTTCATTGTATATTTAATTTGATCTTTGTGGTACTTTACGGACCTACGGTGCCATTGCGTTTGGGTGCTTTGATTTTTATAGGACCATTTTTCTTATTTCTATTCTCATGATAATGCACAAAGATCTATATAGACTTATATAGATACAAACTGTGAACTACCCTGAGGTAAAATCGGGGGAGTCATAGATTATAGTTATTATAAGAAATATTCTGTGAAACTACATGAGCTGGGATATAACATGGAAACTGTTGGAATCGTTACCCTAAAGCCATTTATACACTTATTGGACAGATGAGCAGACGGATAGAACCATCCAACTAGCATCGACCCTGGGTTCCATTCCCTGGGGACATATCACATTGGCCATAACGTGTAAACCGTTGAGATCAGACCCTTTCTCACGCTAGGATACTCTACACTACCTACAAGGATCTGACAACACTCCATTGGAGGTAACGTCAGATTGATCTTACGGTTAGCCAATCAGAGTTCAGCCTACAAAATCGATCGATATAGACTTCTTCACTGCGCATGTCGCGTTTCAGTAAATCGCTGTGGGGCAGTCTACGCTCGGTATTGAAAGAGACAATGTCCCTAACTTTTAGCTTATAAAACACAAAATGATTGCGTTGACAAACATAATACACCAACCATTACTGAATATGTACTGAACCCACACTAAAATGACACTCGCGGGTCAACAGTTGAGTTCGCTGTCAACTGACTAAGCGTGCCAGATTTACTATGTCTTACTATTTAGAGTACTAATGTCGTAATCATTTCGGTATAATAAATATTTTCAAAACCAACATGGCAGCGCCCATGATTTTCTTGATATAAAACATGCCATTCAGTGCATATTTTTAAACTGAAGGATATAAATTAACAACTGTAAACGCTGGTTTTCTCAACATTCCTATTGCACGAAAATTGCCCGGAGGGGCACCTGGGGTCTTCCTCCACCAGTGGAAGCTGGAAAGTCGCCATATGACCTTAGCTGTTGGTGCGACTATAAAATCCAATTCAATTCAATTCAACATTCCTAAATATGGTGTATAGTTTTCAATTAAAGCTAGATGGGTAGAAAACAAACGTGACTCATCTTAATTTCGAATATGTCCAACCGTTTTACCGTTTCTAAAAAATCATCCTGACATCACGTTATTCCAGCAAAATAATAGCAGGCCACACTCGGCTAGATTTACCAGCGACGTTATTTTTCTGGAATAACATTACGCCAGAATGACTTTCTAAGAAAGGTAAAACAGTTGGACATACCCGGTACTAATGTGTGTGAATTTTGTTTCCTACCCGTGTGACTTTAATTGAACACTATACACCATGTTTATAAATTTTGAAACAATTTGTGTTTGTAATTGTAAATTAATATCCCCCAATTTCACAATATGCTCTTATTATAATTATAAATTACTTTAGGAATCCAGTTTAACACCCGTATAATCTACTTGTGCGTTTTCATTGACCGTCAGTTAATTAAAGACGATTTAGTTTTCCAAAATATCATACTGATTTCTATGTTGTTGAATTAATACATTGTGTATGTTGTGAATAGCATAGTACACATAATAGCACTAATTATGAAAAGTTAGCATTTGCTTTATAATTTCAGAAATTGCTTTTGTTGTTTTGCTGACTCGGATTGACCAGTTCTACCCAGAAATCACAGAAGACATATCAAATGTGTTTAAAAGTGTCAGTATTTGGAAAATGGTCCTCTATGTAGCTGAGATGCTTGGTGTTTCTCGATCGAATATAACACTCGTGCAAAACTACGAATACAGTACCGAGTTGTTGGACAGCGTTGATATCCTTGCACTTTTATCACTTAAACAAATGTTGCGTGCTTGCAAGGATTCCCTGCGCCAAAGGAAGCCTCAAGAAAATGCGCCTCAAAAATCAAATGCCGATTAACTTGCTAGTGCACATTTAAAAATTGTTCGCAAATATTCATGCGAAGTAGTTTGAAGAAAGTGCATAGACGTTAAGAAAACATTCCCCAGTTCGAGTGAAATCTGATTGAATAAAACAACGTTTTGACACACCGTGTACGTGAAAGGACTTGAATTTACGTGAACAAACTAATTTAAAGTGAAATTGGAAATTTCCTCTTCCTATATGGACTTCTTTTATGCTTCACATGTTTAAGCAAACAGCAGACCTTAATTATTCCAGCAATAACGTGTTGTGGGTTTTAATCTTTCTAGTATTTGTTAGGTATGTGGTACGTAGGACAGTGTTTCTCATAATATAGTGTCACTAATTGCAAATGCCTGTCACTAATAGAATATACATTTAGGAATGTTGATTTGTCAAAATAAAATCTTAAAGGCGGCATTTAACATTGTTTCAGCGTGGTTTTGCACTGTATCATAACGGATTACATCTGGTAAACGCATGAATTAATACAAGCCTTACTTTTTCCTCAACCGCTACTCCTTCTGCCTACATCTCACGTACCCCTATAGGATATACGAACGCGGAGATATATAGCCAATCAAAAGGTAGATTCAGATTTTGGTTTTACAGGTGTTTACCTGGACAAAGAACATGGTGTTTTGATAATTTGAAACAATTCAATTTACTCATATACTCGTATACGTTATTGGCGTATTAACAAACGATATAATAAAATATACATTATGTATATATTTATGATTTATATTTATATGTTTGTCTATATATATATATACTAATATAATTATATATATATATATATATATAAGGGTGAGAAAATATAAGAATGAGAAAATACATACGTCTATAAAATACCTTTCAAAAAGCACTGGATCCCCGATGGGATACACAAATGTTAGAATAAATGAATAGATGGGGGAAAATATTCTTAATGTCCTATAGTTTGTAATAACCCAAGTTCTTTCGGCTTAGGCCTTCATCAGTGGTACGGACACGAAAAGAACAAATACGAAACAAATAAACACGCTAAAATACAAGGTTGTTTAAAAACAATATATCGTTTGGCAGTGTTGCAGGGACTGACAATTTTCAAGAGCCAAATTCGATACTGATAATACAACATTTCTACAGTCTAGTCTAATTAGATGAAGGGAAAACTGTTCGCTGACATTTATGATTAGTTCTGAAATAAGAGTGAAGATGTGAAAAACCCTACCTCAAAACTTAAAATAGAAAAACGATACTGCAGGATACAGTATAAAGCAATTCCAAAGCTAATTTAAACTATGAATAAGGCTAAAAAATAAATGGAAAATAAATGGAGAAATATTGTTCAAGAGAAGTAACAAACAGCATTCTCAGAGTATGTATGTTTACATTTATATATTCTGTAAGTTGTAACTAGTCCACTTTGTTGATTCCTACTGGACGTTTTGTGTTTAATCGTCTTATCTAACACGTTACACGCAATTTACGTCCTATTTGGATTGTGGTAAATGCATGTCAGAGACAAATCGTTAAACGTGTGGCCTTCTGAACAGAAGTGTTCGGCATCTGGGGACCTAGCAAACCTAGGAATTTACAATCGGAGCGATGGAGGCTGAATCGAAGGTTCAGCGCCTACGTCGTTTCACTGACATACTGCTTTTTTGCAAATCAAGCACGTCATTAAGTAGATGATATTTGCGGATTTGCAGTTGTGACACTTTTTATCGTGTTTTTGAACCGAGCGAAAATAAGAATTAGTTTGTCTCATGTATTTACAAGTCTTGCATCTCGATGTATGGCAAGGGCCTGACTGTCCTGTGGTCTGAGTATTGGAGTAGGTTTTCAACTTGGCTGCAACAAGGATGTCACGGAGACATTTTAGTATCCTGTATGCAATAATGTTGTTTTTTTGGCAGAATTTTGTTGAGACGTTCTGACTCCTCAATGTGTGACCAGTGTTTATTAATAAATAATCTGTTTCACATTAGGAAGGTCAGGATGGTATGTAAACACGAAAGGTAAAGTTTCCTCTAAACTATTTGGCTTCGACTGGAATGCAAGGAGCTCTTTTCTGTTGAAGTTCCGTGCTTTGTCTATTGCATTGAAAATGTCTGGCTTGCAGTAACCTCTCCTTGTAAGGTGCTCCGAAAGTTCGATTTATCTGATTTCGAATGTATTGGTGTTTGAACATATTTGTTTGATACGAAGTGCAAGACTGAACGGTATGTTCTTGCAACAGTGTTTAGGGTGGCAACTGTTGGGCAGAAGGTACTGGTGTGTGACCGTGGGATTAGAGTAGAGGTCATCAATAATTACATTGTTCACCATATGTGCAATTGTGTCTAGGAACACGAGTTTCTCATTGGAAACCTCTGCTGTGAATAAGCTTGAAGGATGGAATGCATTGACCTTGTCTATAAAGGCTTATAAACTGTCTGGACCATGACACCATTGCATATCAACATCGTTAATGAAACGTAACCACGACAAAGGTTTTAGTGGTTCTTCATCGACAGGCTATGCCTCTTGTGAATATATTTTCCATTTTCTAAAATAACCCACTGTCCTTCTATGCTCTTTCTGGCCGTATACAGTATACATGTGTGACATATTACTGGATTTTACGGCACGTAAAGTCGTACTCACTTTTTCAAAGGATACTAGTATGACTTTTATTTCATAAATTTTCTCTGAAAAGAAATAGCTCTGCACGAAAGGAGGAATACACTTTCTACTTCTCTTTCTTTTACATCGAACTACAGTTAATTAAAACGTTAACAAATTCAGAAAGGGATGGGTTCAGAATATAATGTTGTATACGCTCCAGTGAAGTGTTTACTATAAATCGTGCTTTAATAATGCCACATTGTCCTATTCGGTCTTTCCTCACATTATATTCCGGAAATTGTCGGTGTTTACATTCAGGTTTGTCTACAAAAACGATGACCTGATAATCTGTCTGTACCAGACAGAAGTAACGATATTGACACACTCCACACGCGCGTGTTCTTATGTCATATAATGTTTCCATGTCAAAAAGGATAACAAAATCGAACAGGAAAAGTAGCATTCAAAGACAAAAGTTAACCACAAACACACACAGAAACAAAGAACAACTTTAAAGATGAATAAAAGGCCAAATGAGATATCACAAACACAATAGGGTTGACAATAGGGCTACCGCCTCCTTGGAATGGTCAGTAGCAAAAAAGACCGCTGGGGGTTTAAACCAGGTTAAACACTATTTTTAAGTTTGCTAGAACAGATATTGTGTGCGAAACTCAAACGCAGAATAGCTCGTTTGACGGGGCTTCTCAATGTCTAAAAAACTATATATCTGAAACGTAAATGAAATTATTTGTTGGAAACTTGAATTCCGCAACTGCCGAAGTAGTTTCAGTTTTAAATGATTAAGTATTAGTATGTCTAAGATCAGTAGATCTTTGTGCATTATCATGAGAATAGAAATTAGAATAAATGATCCTATATAAATCAAAGCACCCAAACGCAATGGCACCGTAGGTCCACAAAGCACCACAAACATGCAATACATTGCAATACATTGCAACATGATAGGGTCATAACCTGTTTTGATAAAGTTTTTAACAAGTTTGATAAAGATTGTATTAAAGCTATTATGATCAAGGATCTTACGAAGTTTGTAAATCAAATCACCATAGAAGTCAGCTTGTGATGGTCTTTTTTCAAATTTTATGGTAATCCCGTACGAAGTGATCAGGCGTAATCCGCCTGGTTTCGAAGCGTAAACCAGGCGTAAACCAGGCGTAAATGATAGGTACGTGTTATTAGCCAGGCGTAAGCGAGCAGGACACGTAATTTCTATATATTGACGGGCGTAAATGCAAGGCGTAAATTTTAAAACCAGGCGTAATTTAAAAATATTGAGGCGTAACTTTTCAAAATGGCATAAATTTGGACTTATACTATTGGAAGAGGCGTAAATTTTGACTTATACTTTTAGAAGAGGCGTTAATTTGGACTAACACTTTTAGAATAGGCGCAAATTTGGACTTAAACTTTTAGAAGAGGCGTAAATTGGGACTTATACTTTTAGAAGAGGCGAAATTTTGACAAACTTTTTGACACTTTGTTTACAAGGAGGTATAAACTGAATTTTTTACTGGAAAAAAGAGGCATAAACTGGACTTAAACTTTTTCTTTACTGTAAAAAGGAGACTGGAATAAATTGTCCTCGCTAATAAAATGGAGATGAAAAACAAATTGCAAATCAATATATATTATAAATGAATGAAATAAATTAAAATAAATAAAAACATACATTAGTTTTGTTTCATTTTGTTTAAAATAATAGGGTATTAACAGTTTGATTAACCCTTACCCGAGTACATTTGAAAGTTGTATTCTATCGGACTAAGGAAAAAACTGCTTCTGAAACTACTAGCCTACTGTGCTTTTCAGGGTGCCAGTTAAAATGAATACATCAACTAGACGGGTTTTTTTTTTTTTAACAAAAACGTATGTCTCCCACCACACTCTCAGTGTTATGCATATAAACTAACCTGGCTGAGAGTTGCGCTCTGGACATCGTCTCGATAACTTCGCCAATAAAAAAAAACACTACGAGTACGAATAGTCTTACGTACGAATTGTAAAGCATGAAAGTTCGTTCTGCGAAAGTTCTCTAGTAAATGTTCAAATCCTACTTGCATTCAAATTAAAACAAAAAACACACGTAAAGGTATGACTTATTACAACGTAAATACATGCTTTCTTGGCGTTGGTACGTAGAGAATCGTGAGAAATCATTTCCATTTCCTGATGTTGACAATTTAGTTATTCGTACTATCACAAAGGCGCATGCAATCAACACTCATTATTCTCTGCAAGCATCTGGCAACACATTTACTTCTATTATATTCTATTCTATTGTTTTTAATAACTTTCATTTTGAATTGGCCAATCGCATTTAGTCTAGCGTAGATAGTAGTGCTGCGCGTGTCAGTTTTTCAAACAGACAATGTTTTCAAATTTTAACTTCCGGATAAGCGAACGATGTTTACAACCCACTAAAAAGAGATTTTAGAAAAGAATACATTCCGTAATTAAGACTCAACTTGATTTTGAGGACGGCCAATCAATTGCCAACACATATTGTGAGGTTTACATTGACGTTCAAACAAATCACATAATGCCATCGATAAAATGCAAATTCTCGGATGAGAAGGGACAGAACCCGTGGGCCGTTGCCTGGTAGTGGTATAATTTTGAGTGGTAAGTTTATTTGCAGCTTTTATTTTGTTTAATTTTAAATCTTAGCTAATACATATAGAGATATTTATCTGATTGACCTACTGGAATACTCGAAAAACATAATAAGTAGGACTCTAATTGCCTAGTTGTTATCAAGCAGACCCATAGGCACGGCCCATCAGTCACACCCAATGGGAGCCCAATTGTTTTAGCACTGTTCCATCAACATCCTATTCAATCCTAATATTATAGATAGGGCCTCAGTGCATATTCACTGCTGAGGACTCTGACCGAGGTTGTCCGCCACACTCAATCTCAGTAATACACACTGTTTTGGTCATATTTCGCACTGTGTCGATAGTGTAATATATACACGCTAAAACCGGGTGCATAGAATTACCGGTATATACCTATTTACCGGAATATATCGTAATACACCATAGAATTACCGGAATCGACTTTTTATTTACCGGAATACACTATTTATGATATAAATTGGCGTAAATGTATAGTTACTTAATTAATATATTATTGAATATGTGTTTTTGTGACATTAATCAGCGAAAAATACCGGAATATGACCGGAGAATGACCGAAATAGACTATGTTATACAATTTTTATTTGCAAAAAGTACCGGAATACACCATATAATTACTGTAATATACTTCTTTATACACTATTTACTATCTAAATCTGCTGAAATGTATAGTGTTTTAGATAAATGGACAAATCTATGGGCAAATGTATTTAACATAAAAAACAAAACATCTTCGAGTAAAATTGTACTAAACTTTTCGAATATAAAGGGCACTATTTCTGTAAAAAATAAATATTGTTTCTGATATTATGTTCAGATCAATAGTGTTGAATTACTGTCATCTATTATATCATTGATATTGTTTATGCCTATAATATGCATTTGGATGAACATTTCAATTAACCATACACCATCCATTTTGGATTTTCTTTTCAAAGATGACTGACCAATAGCCCTTAATATATTAATGATTATGTGTTTATTTGACATTAATCAGCGAAAAATATCGGCACAATACCGGAATACACTAGAGAATGATCGATATAGACATCAATATTGAATACATTATACGGGATAATTACCGAAATAGAATTTTGTAATAGTAAAACGCGCCCTGTAATGTCAGCCAACATATTTTTTATTTGAGTGTAATAAACAAATAAAAAGTATGTTGTTTCCGGTTAGTACCATCGAGGAGGTGTAACTAGGACTTGGTTGTCAATGAGGATGAAAAGGGGCCAAATTTGGCAGATTCAAAACGTGTTGCCTCATAACTTGGTGAAAGTACTTGAAGTCTACGCCGCAACGGGTGCGTCATGTAAACTTCCATATTTTTAACCAAATTTAAACATGTGTGGTAACGTAAACTTGGAGCCATGGACTCAATACCACACAACTGGATAGAGACCACATTAAATAAACAATCCCCGTCCCCAGTCGTTCTTCTGGGATTACCCATGCAGTCGTGAACAAAACAATCTATAACCTCCGCTGCAACAGCATCAACATCAGGATATTCCGATGCTGACTTCAACTGCAGGAAGCTTTTGGAACTGGCAGCCTGACAGAAGTAAATATTCTTAACATTACACTGGGAATTGATGTTATTAGTATTAAACTAAATGCATATTAAGCTATTGTTTTTTTATTAATGTAAATACTGTTTTATTAAAGGGACACATGCAAATCTTACAAATTGAGAACCTGTGTATTAAATCTTGTCACGTTTAGCACGTTCCGTTGTTATTACAGCACATGTTATTGTAACGTGTACCGAGCGGTCTTGTACGATTGAGCCGCAAATGCAATGCGATTGTTCCAAATTACAGATTGAGCTACTTGCTCGAAGAAAATGATTATTAACAAACAACGAATAAGCCAATATAATTAACAGAATTAACAACTATGATTATAAAATGATTGCATTAATTGATGTATATAAAACAATATGGTAAATAGCCTAACTAGTAATTACTGCTGAGATATTGGGGCTCGCTCTATTCGGGCTACCTCCCAAGGCCGTCCACAGTATTAACTAGAAGGTTCTTACTAAGTGCTTGTAATTAGCTACCTTGAAATCTGTAAGCTTCTGGATGCTTCAGTGTCAGAATATCAACGAACCTGTATAGAGTGTGTTATAGTTTTTATTTATCCTCGCCCTATGGCACTAGGCCTTTTGGCGAGCCGTTCGACAGATGATTACAGTTGGGTGGATCTGGGAGTTGGGACGTCGTCCAAGGTGGTTTACTGTAGAACAGCAGCAGTAGATGGTTAGTGAAGAAGTCAAACGTTGATAGCCAGAAGTTGATTTTGACTAAAGTTGAAGATTAAATCCAAGTAGATTATAGATTCCTTTGACGATTTTGGCCAATCGGATTGCCTGCAAAATTGTGACTAGGTCAAATCGTTTGGGCCAATCAGGAGGCAGGATATTTGAGGCGCCAAATGTGTCGCAAGTAGGTCGATCCGACTGCATGAGCTGCCCGTGTTGTTGGTGAGGACTCCTCCGTTTCACTCGCTGATCTTGAAGCCATTACGCAATACAGGATCAGTGAGTATCCCGCAGGATTTCTCCAAAGTCAGGATCCATGGTGGGTTAGGATGAGTCTTTCGTTGTGATCCATCGTAGGTGCCTCATGTCATCATATGCGGGGACTCGCAGTGACATGGGGTATCTCGCTGGTACAACGTGCAATGTCCAGTAGAAGATTAATCGTCCATCTTTAGGGCCTCGTTAAAAGCAGGTTAAAAACATATGTACAACATGTTGAGGTGATGTCCATATCTCCTAGCGGCAACACTACACTGTATAGCACTATACAGTGTAGGGTGGATGATCCCAGACAGCGGCACGCCTTGCGGAGTCACTTTGTCCCAGACGGCCGCAAGACGTCCTGCCTGTTCGATGTTCTGAACTGGAAAAGAGAATGAGAACCTGTATAACTGACTACAATGCCTTATATACAGTCCTGAGCCTTCCCTGTTCCAATTGGTCTGTTAATTCGATTGGACAAAATGCATGATTGGTCAATGCATTTAATTGGTTCGATTTCAATCCATTTTGTGAATCAAGAAATCAACCGGAAATTATAATATACGTAAGTAAAACGTTTTCAGTCAGGGCTAATTATATAGACGAAAACAAAATCGTCACATTATAATATCGGCCGTTACAATGTATTACATAATCAAGTCACTTATTTTCCGCTATAAATGTTTTAAGATATGTAACAAACCAAAATTCAAGTCTTACAAATTGAGAACCTGTGTATTAATTACATCAATCGAGTTTAGCACGCGCCGTTGTTATTTGCAGCACGTGTTATAATTACGGCCGTATGCATCTGCCTTTTATATTACATCATCATGTCACTTATTTTGCGCAATAAATATTTAGTCTTATAAGCCATATAAAAAGTGAAATAGGTTGTTAACATGTGCACAAAGGCGTGAACATGAAATGATGTATATTTCAGGTAACAACAGTATGCTCTATCAACGTCGGCGGTAACGACATAGATTCGAATACACCAGCACCAGACATTGTCAATAGGATCTTAGATTGAAGGCTGCTGGCGTAAAACGGGTGTTTGTCAGCTGTATTGCCGAGCGAGGAAATGTCCGAAACACAACTGACGCACATTTCAATCAAGTGCGACGAAGTGTTAATAGGAGGCTGCGGGTTATGTTGCAGGAAGACTTCATCAATGTCATGAAGAAGCTGAAGTTCCCGCGCCATTATGACGAAGACATGGTTCATCCTGGAGCCAAAGAGGGCGGCATGAGAATCATTTATAGATGTTTATTATCTAACAGGAAATAAATGCTTTATGCATTATAAAGGCCCTTTTAAGGTCCAAACAATCTTGTTCGAAAGATCATCTCAATATTGTCAATATCTATACCAAGGCCCTTTTAACAATATCAATACAATTATACTGTATTTATTATGATGATTAAACACATGTAAAAGAGGTCAAAAACTAATGCAAACAACATCATTATCCGTAAATAAAATTGTATTAGCAATTTATTTGTTAGCAATATTCATAAAATACGAAAAAAACAAAACTTTAAAGAACAACATATTTTATAAAGTATAAATCATTATTAGTACATTATCTTTAGTTTTCTAATACTGTAACTAATGTATTCTATCAATATTTTACAATATATCAATTATAAAAAGTCTATTTCGGTGTATTTCGGTAATTAAAAAGTCGATTCCGGTAATTCTATGGTGTATTTCGGTATATTCCGGTAAATAGGTGTATTCCGGTAATTCTATGCACCGGCTAAAACCTACTTATCCGTGTAGCGGATGTTCCAATGATGCTATCGGACTATAATGTCTCACTCCTGGTATTGCGTAAACAAACCACAAATGTGAAAAAAACAAAATTAGTATAGGAAAACCCCTGTCTGTTGTCATTCAACATGCCGGAAGTTGTTAAAATAAATGCCGCTTTCTGAGTGTCCCATAGCAGAGTATATACATAATGATACATATGTATAATAATATTAATGTTTTACTCAAGTTACTGCAATCTGTACAACTGTAAGTTTCAAATTGTGTAGATTATACTTCTTAAATTAGCTATCCCCACATCAGCAGCAACATTGTATGACTTGTAAACTAGTAGTAGCCAGAACATTTATAAATTTACCTGTACAGATGACCGGTACTATATATTTATAACTTACATATTTTGAGGATCTACTCTCTGTAGATACAATATTAAACAACGGCTTTTAAGTTTAACCTGGGCCAGGACAGGCCCTTAGTGCATACAATACACATCTTAGGAACGGCGAGATGATTTGTGATAATTGCGCCGTCCTCTGACGTGCCGCCGGTGGGGATGGGGGGGAGGGGGGGGTGGGTGGGTTGGTGTGTGGGTGGTGGGGGGAATGAGACTTAAGACCAAACTCCAAAACCAACTCGTAATTCATTTTAAGCATATACAAGCATGGGTATTTTAAGAATCCGTGAATAAAACTACACTTTCAATTGGCACATGTACGAGGGGGATTCAATATGTAATGTCCATCAATCTATTTCTTTGTTAATATCATCGTGAAACTCGTGCAGTTTAAATGATTGAATGGTTCAATGCATAACCGATACAATGATACCAAATTATTATTGGTCCGATGACTATAAGTCAATATTCAATGCAGTTGAAAACACCCAGTCATATACACTGCCTTAAAAAGCGGCAGGAAAGTGTAATGGATTTGCATAGGTCGTAATGTCGGATTCATAAAAAAATGCATTTTGCAGCAAAGTAATTGATTCAAACTTTTGTTGTAACTAGAAGTATGTGTAAATATTACGTAAACGATGTTTTAAATACAAAACAGCGATAAAATCCAAGGCAAGAAATGCCGTTTACTTGGAAATATAAAAGTTCTGAAAATATCAAATTCCAATAAAAATAATAGTCAAATTCAGTTTGAAGATATGACGGAAAATGGTTATAAATACATGGGTAACGAAGGGAGGGATACTCCAAAGATTTAATATAAAATCAACAATTTTAGTTACACCGCTCCAAATATATTAAAGCCTAAAATTGCTCTTCGCTTTTTTAGCATACAATTCAAGCTATATTTTGTCGCACTGACAACATTTAGGGAGCAATAAACCCAAAAATAAACACATTACAAATAAAAACTGCTAACATTTTCAGATGTAAGATATAAAAGTTTGTGGTTTAGGCAAGAAAAGTCCATATTGGCCGTCGAAATCTGATTTTTAGTCAAAATAGTTGTTTTTTTCGTTTTTGGCGTGTTCAGTATCATTTACATGTCTTAAAAAATGCCCTCAAAAAACATTTTTTATTGGATGGAAGTATTTGAAACTTGATAAAGTAATGGAGGAAAGGTTCATTTTAACATAATCCGTATCAATAACTACAACAATGGACCATAATTAAATTTTAGGACCATAGTGGCATTACATATTGAAAGCCCCTCGTACATTATTATATGACATGGATAAAATGTTGATATATGGTTTTGTAGTGTCAGTGTCTTTAATATTTTGTTTCACAGCATAATTATATATATATTTATATTTTTATTGTGAACTTTATTGTAGACAGGAGCTGTTTGTTCCAGTACGTACCAGTGTTCAAAGCACCAGTTGCTTCTATGACTGGAAAAAATGACGTGACTGTGGAAACTATGAAGACACTGTAACAAGTTTAACCACTCTTAGGTAAGGCCAAAAAGAAAAATAGCCTATAAGGTGTATTATGTATATTTACCGATAAAAAGTATGGGTTTATTCACCAGTTCTTAAAATATCCATGAATGAATATGCATAAAATCAATTACAAGCTGGTAACTTAATTTGACACTCCAGTTTTTGGGTTTGTCCTGGCCGGTTATAATTCGTCAAAAGAGTTTGAATCCTCGTCATCAGTAGCTTTAGAAACAGTGTATATCTGTTGTTAAAATAAAATTTAAAATATCTGATTTAAGACAGTTCGTTATTTATATGCAAATTTTCTTGGTGTTTGGTGTCATTTCAGCAAATGTTAGGCTATGTATAATGGTGTTTAGCAGACCACCCACTTATGTTGTATGTCAGGTCTATATCTCTTAATAATTTTCTTTCAAACTTGCCACAATGAATAACCAGCTTGGAACGATGTCCATTATAACTGTTTCCAGCATTTTGAGGAGCTGTACCAAGTTAGCTCTACTGATCAAAGATCTGCAGAGCTTATGCAGTGAAGCGGTGTCCGTCGTCTGTAAATTTTTTTGTAGCGACTACTCCTCTGAAACTACTGGATGGATTTTCATGAAACTTTACAGAAATGTTGCCTTTGAAGTCTAGTCGATCCGAACAAAAACTCATGTTGATGTGAAATCCAAGATGGCCACCAAAGCTAAGAAAGAAAGCTTTTTAAAAAACAAGTTTGTAGCGACTACTTCTTGAAAAATATACGTGATATTGATATTGGACTTTTTCTAAAATAATCAGCATTTCGATTCAACGTCAAACGTGAGCGGCCATCTTTGTTTACATAGAGTTATATAGTAAAAAACTTACTTGACGGATTTTCATGATACTTCACGTGAATGTTGCTCTTGATGTCTATGTGATCGTAGCAAAATATCAGGTCGGCGGAAATTCAAGATGGCCGCCAGGCGTTGGAATCATATAATGGTGTATGTTTTGGTGTACATGAGCTTGAATAATCTTGTTTTTATTTTTTTGCTTGTCAAATATTTTGTCAAAACGTTTAATGTCGAATCAAAATATTTTTCAAGAAGGACCAACAGCATGTTATGCTGATCATTTTAAAAAAGACCCATATCAATATCACTTATAGTTTTCAAGAAGTAGTCGCTACAAACTTTTATTTAAAAATCTGTTTTAAGCCGTATACTCAAAATTAGTATGCGAACATTAAAATACAGTCATGATATTTTAACAATTATATGTGTTACTATTAAGCTATTATATTTATTTTTTATAACTTGCAAATACTTTGACAAAATGAAATATTATCAATAACAAGTTTAATATATTAATTTTCAGGGTTAGAGATCAGTCCACGGGTAGCGGATGGAATGGAAGAATGTCTCAAGTGCAGATGAATTAAATTCCATGGATGCCGAAGACAGTGAGATATTAATGTTAATTGAGAGAGCCAGAGAAAAGAACACTGACACTTAACAAACCATATTTAAAAATATATATAATGAAGTTATTTTTCATTATAATTTTTTTTCTTCAGAAACAGCAAAAATATGTAGATTACTTTTGTGAGTACATGTAATTTTAATATTATCATCATGATCATTGGGTTTGTGAATTTAAAAATTTAGATATGCACTTAAGAGACACATAAACTAAGATAATTCGCGTCCAATTTTGAAAATTTGCATTGCCGGTAAGTATCTTTGTCACTTTTTTTGTTTAACTGTTCTTGATTTATTAACTGATTTATATATTAAAAATTGGAAAAAGTTACTCTTGTCATTATGCTTCAGCCTATGGAAAGAGCATACAGTATAATAGTGGTATCCTTTTCTGTTTACAATAGTGTTCAAATAAGGTTAAAGAAGTGCATTTGTGCTCGAAGGCGACATTGACAAACAAGCATCTGTGTTTTAATGGCAAACTCGCCAGCAATTTTGTATGTATTTGACAGGGTAAAAATACACCTGGTTGCTCATGTCGCTCATTTTGCTCACATGACATAATGTTGATCCTTGTCGAAATTATTTCTATTCCACATTAAACACGGCTGCCAGCGGCCAACTTTGTTTACATAGAGTTAATGTAGTAAACATTTGTAGCGACTACTCTAAAACTACTTCATGGATTTTCATGAAACTTCACAGGAATGTTGCTCTTGATGTCAATAAGTTGATCCTAGCAAAATCTCAGATTGGCTGGAAATTCAAGATGGCCACCACAGCTAAAAATATATTTTTTGAAATAAGTTTGTAGCGAAATATGTGTGAAAAATAAGTGATATTGATATGGGACTATTTCTAAAATGATCTGCATGATGTTGATCCTAAATTGTTGAATTTTCGTCTACTGCTCTGAAACTACTTGACATATTTAGCGCTTCAAGGTCATTGACCTCTTGTTGTCGTTTTTCCAGGCTGAATCTCATTTACATTTTACACCTGGATTGCGCCACATTTTACGCCTGGTTTATTATTACGAATGGTTATTGACCAGGCGTTATTACGCATGGTAATTGACCAGGCGTACTCATTTGCATATTACGCCTCATTTTACGCATAGATTCCACCTCATTTTACGCCTGGTTTATTATTTACGCCTGGTTTTATTTACGCCTGGTTTATTTACGCCTGGTTTTATTTACGCCTGGCTTTTGGCCAGACGGACTCATTTACATATTACGCCTCATTTTACGCCTGGATTACGCCTCATATTACGCCTGGTTTTTACATTCTTGCCAAAACCACCAGTACGCCTGATCACCATCAAAATTACGCCTGGTTTAGTTATCAATATTACGCCTGCTTTACGGGCGTCACAGTTCGTATGGGACGGTAAGCCTGCTGGAGTAGCTTCTTAGTTATACACAGTTTCGAATATTACAGTCCTCAATTCGACTACAAGCTCTAGAAAAACGTATAATTTGAGAAACATAGACCTCAAAAGAAGTAGCTTGGGAACATCCCCATCTAAGTGGAATAAATGGAGATGAATGGAAAAAACACAAGATAACAGTGAATTTGTTAATTGCCGGTTTTATGGAATTAATAATGAATGTTAAACTTCGTACTTCTTCTCAAACATAAAGTTATGATGTTGGAACACATTTACGATGTGACAGTTTACAGAAATGTTGTATTCGTAGTGACGTTGATTATGCAAATCGGAGTGCAAACTTTCAATTTTGATTCCGTATATGTGGACAATTATCGTTATGTTGTCGAAATCCGAGAGGCCTAGGACATATATTTTTACATCTAAAAGGGCTAAAATTAAAACTAAATAGTTGTCGTTCCTCTAAAACTACAAGAACAAAAGGTTCAATATTTGTGTTTACCATCACATAAGGGTCCTCTACCAAGTTTGTTTAAAGGGTGAATATGATGTCAAATTTCGCCCCGCCTCCTGGGGTCACATGTTTTATATAGACTTACATACAGAAAAACTTGGAAAATCTTCTTCCTTAAAACCAAAATGGACAGTTCTCTGATATATAACATACAACATTAGCTTGTGGTCCCTACCTAGTTTGTACAAATGATGACTCTTGGATCAAATCCTTCCCGCACCAAGAGTCACCGTTTTACATAGGGTTGTGTAGAGAAATCTTTTAAAAACCTTCTTCTCTGAAACTAGAGATGTTCAATACTATGCATTTACCATAAACGTATGGTCCTCAACGGCACTACGTTTTTTATTCAAATGGCGACCCTGACGATAAATTTGCACCCCCCCCCCCCCCCCCACCACCCATGGGTCACATGTTTTAAATAAACTTATAACGAAAAAGACTTAAACAATCTTTTTCTCTGAAAATACAAGGTACCGAGCTCTCAGATAATACATTAGCTTATGGTCCTCTACCAAGTTTGTTCCAATGGTGACCATGTGGTCACATCTGTGCTCGCTTAAATGGTCACAGTTTTACAAAGATTTATATAGAGAAAAATAAAACATTCTTCTTCACTCAAACTGCAAGAGCCAGAGGATTAATAATTTGCATTTAGCATAATCGTATGGTCCTCTTCCCAAATTTGTTTAAATGATGACCGTGATATCCAATTTAGCTCCGCCCCAGGGGTCACATGTTTTACATAGATTACATAAAGAAATAAATACTGAAAAGTGAATCCATTGGAAGCAAAAACACAAACAAGAGATAAAAGTAGCAGACTCGGTTGAGTCTGTTTATGAGGGGCTCTCACACCTCTTAGCACCAGTGTAAGCGATTTCTACTTTAAAGTCACAAAGATTGGCCTTGATGATCCCAAAGGACCAGTAAGTAATAACACTACTGATTTGTAGTCGGGGCGACATTTCATGGCCGCCACACAGCACTGAGCAGACGCCAGTGACTTTATTTTTTTTCCTTTAAATCCGCAAGGCTCAGAGCTCTGATATATCACAGGGAGCATCAGATTATGGCCATTTATTTAAATGGTGACCTTGGGGTAAAATCTAGCCCCAAATCTAGTAACAATTTTACATGGAGTGTTATAGGAAAACTGTTAAAAATCTTCTTCTGAAACTACAAGAGCTAGAGCTTTAATAATGAGTATCCATTTACCATTAGCTTATGGTCCTCTACCAAGTTTGTTCAAATAACGACCCTGGCGTTCATTTCGATCCCCCCCCCCCCAGTGGTCACATGTTTTTTCACTGGGCCTTAATGATAATATTTATCAACAAGGGAATATTTCAAAAGAGCCTTATATTGCTATATTTTCCATTCGAAAACTTAAATCTAGATATCATGGGTAAAATCAATCGGAAATCACGTATTACTATGTCAGTCGCTTATTTAATACTATTTTTAAACAGTTGAAAGCCATCGATGCTTTCTTGTCTCACATCTCTTTCATCTATCAAGCTGATTGACGAGGGAGTAGACAACATTTTCATTTGAACAGACCCTTTGTATAACACTGCTTCCTTAATTTAAAGCTATACGCAGCATGTTCGCTGACCCCATATCGTGAAGGAGCCTGATCACGTCAGACATTTCCTAAAAATTCTTTATCTTAATAAGGGCATTGATTTTATTGAAATACCAAGTATTTTTCGTGATAATCGTGTCGTTGAAAATATTTTAAAAAAATCCGAAAATCCAACAATTTGTTGTAGGTACAAAACAAATAATTTGAAATATGATTTTCAACTACAACACAATAGTGTCTGACCTTGATATTGTAAATATCACTCCTTAGGAATAGAGTAATCAGTAAAACATAACACCTCGGACTAATTGCAACAGAAAATGTTTTCATATTTGATAAAAGTATGTATAAATAGATGATCAAAAACTAAAATTAGACAAAATTCCTTTAGTATAAACACATTTAAAAATCCATCGAAATTCGGATAAATTGTGCTATCCGATTACTAGTTCATTACAATTTGCTTATTTCGTACTCGACCCATATACATCCGCAAATTGTACATGTAATGATCATGGTTTATGTTCAGTCTTTTACCAGATCCCCAGGCAGAATATTTTAATGACACCTCTCGGTATCTGGATGACATACTGAACATTGACAACCCTTTCTTTCCGACTATGGTTGATAATATTTATCCTAAAGAACTTCAGCTTAATAAAGCTAATATATCTGATAATAACGCTTCTTTTCTTGATTTAGATCTCTCGATTGAAAATTGTGAAATGATTAGCAAAATCTATGACAAGAGAGATGATTTTAATTTTGACATTGTTAATTACCCCCACTTGGATGGGGATGTTCCCCAAGCAACTTCTTATGGGGTGTATGTGTCTCAACTTATTCGTTTTTCAAGAGCTTGTACTCGATTTGAGGACTTTAATATTCGTATTCTTGTATAACTAAAAAGCTACTCAATGGGGGTTACCGTTACCATAAACTTGGTAAAACCTTTGCAAAATGTTATTATCGTAACCCTGATCTTCTTTCCAAATATAAAAGTAATTTAAGGACTCTTCTGCGACAATTACTATCACAACCTGACTTCTATGGTGATGTGATTTTTATGAACTTCGTAAGATTCTTGGTCATGATCACTTTCATACTATCTTTGTTAAACTTGTTAACTAGTTTATCAAAAAAAGTTATGACCCTATCATTTTGCAACGTACTACATGCTTGGTGGTGGAACCTTTTACAGTTCGCCACTATGCTTTCCTCTTTAATTGTACGATGACCGGACAGGCTGTGGACCCTATGATGACGCCTACCTAAAGCCCATTGGGACGGTGGCGTTTGATGTTTGTCCATGATCTTTCTTGTCGTGCCCTTAATGGTTCATTATCTTGTTGCTCTGACTTCTTCCAAGTCAATGAGTACCTTCATTGTGGCTTTCTAAGCTATTGTTGTTTTGTATTATATTTACACGAGCATATTTGTGTTTTACTTATATTGCCTACTGATGCTGCCTTGTTGGTTAGAGATTAGATCATGGCGGGGATTTCTGTATTTACACTGTCCTGCTTTAATGGGATGACAGTAGAGTAAGTGTGAGGTTTGATGCACACTAGAACCGGTTTAAACCCCCAGTGGCCTACTTTGCCACTGACCTTTCCAAGGCGGTAGCCCTATTGTCAACCCTTTTGTGTTTGTGATGTCGTTTGCTTTTATTATTACTTTTGCCTTCTTGTTTGTCTGTTTGCATGTTTGTTTATGTGTTTTGTGGTTGACTGTCCTCCTTGAATGCTACTTTCCCTGTCCGAAGTTTTTATATGTCTTTATACCTGCATTGGCTTTCCTGTCTTGAAGATATTATGACGTCTTCTGAGGTAAAAGTTATATTAAGTAAAACTATATTTTCATGATTTTGTAACAAAATATTAAGAAATTTTATTGAAAATCGCTGTTCGTCCCCCGTTTCATACCTTGTTTCGCATCAATGTCGCTCATATTTTAATGCCGGTGTAATGGTGGACATATTGTCCGGAGGTGTTGTATCATTGTAACGTGCAGATGTGTATATTGTCCTGAGGTTTTGTATCATTGTAACGTGCAGGTGTACGTATTGTTCGGAGGTATTGTATCATTGTAACGTGCAGATGTGCATATTGTCCGGAGGTGTTGTATCATTGTAACGTGCTGATGTGCATATTGTCCAGAGGTGTTGTAGCATTGTAACGTGCAGGTGTACATATTGTCCGGAGGTGTTGTATCATTGTAACGTGCAGGTGTACGTATTGTTCGGAGGTATTGTATCATTGTAACGTGCAGATGTGCATATTGTCCGGAGGTTTTGTATCATTGTAACGTGCAGATGTGCATATTGTCCAGAGGTGTTGTATCATTGTAACGTGCAGGTGTACATATTGTTCGGAGGTGTTGTATCATTGTAACGTGCAGATGTGTATATTGTCCGAAGGTTTTGTATCATTGTAACGTGCATGTGTACGTATTGTCCGGAGGTGTTGTATCATTTTAACGTGCAGATGTGCATATTGTCCGGATGTGTATCATTGTAACGTGCAGATGTGCATATTGTCCAGAGGGGTTGTATCATTGTAAATGCAGGTGTACATATTGTCCGGAGGTTTTGCATCATTGTAAATTGCAGATGTGCATATTGTCCGGAGGTGTTGTTTCATTGTAACGTGCAGATGTGCATATTGTCCAGAGGTGTTGTATCATTGTAACGTGCAGGTGTACATATTGTCCGGAGGTGTTGTATCATTGTAAATGCAGGTGTACATATTGTCCAGAGGTTTTGTATCATTGCAACGTGCAGATGTGCATATTGTCCAGAGGTGTTGTATCATTGTAACGTGCAGATGTGTATATTGTCCGGAGGTTTTGTATTATTGTAACGTGCCGGTGTACGTATTGTCCGGAGGTGTTGTTTCATTGTAACGTGCAGATGTGTATATTGTCCGGAGGTTTTGTATCATTGTAAAGTGATGATGTGCATAAGTTGTCAGGAGGTGTTACATCATTGCAACGTGCAGATGTGCATATTGTCCGGAGGTGTTGTATCATTGTAACGTGCAGATGTGTATATTGTCCGGAGGTTTTGTATCATTGTAACATGCTGATGTGCATAAGTTGTCAGGAGGTGTTGTATCATTGCAACGTGCAGATGTGTATATTGTCCGGAGTTTTTGTATCATTGTAACGTGCAGATGTACGTATTGTCCGGAGGTGTTGTATCATTGTAACTTCTACAGTTCTTATCCAATAAAGACAATTTCATTTAAAGTATATATGGTGAATTCAAATTGAGACTTGAACAACACGGTGCTAATAGTTAGCATCCTGAGTTCATAGTACCCACATTTTAGCATGCCTTGTAACTTTATATTTGTACACATTTCTTCATCAAAATTTGTATCTCAGCAATAAACCAATAACAAAATCTCATGGTCGAGATCTGGGTTTAAAGGGACTGGTTGCGTTATGCAAGATTGATTTTATATCTTCAAACACAAATGAAAACTGTCATAAAGTGATAAATGTGTTTATTCATTATAAATTAAGCCGCGTGTAAATGTCGGTTTAAATATTTTTTACCAGTAGGAAAATGATAGTTTCAACCGGAACATCCAACCACTCAGCTGGTTGTATGTTGCTATTTATAATAATAAATATACATTTTAAATGACAATTATATTGCTAACACTTGCACAAATATCTGAAATAACGTGTACTTTGATCACAAAACAAACCTTTTTAAGAACCTTAAAGCATCATATAAATTATTACCGTCTGTCCGTCCGTCTGTCACAAAGCTTGTCTTCGCTACTTCTCCTAAATGACTTGTTGGATCTGACATGTATGTGACTCAAAAAAACAAAGCTAAAGCTCCAGGTTATAAGAATAATTAAACGGATACGAATGATAATGGACAATACAAGCTGAGGATGTGTTTTCATTTAGACCAACTTCTCTGTACCAGAAGCATTAAGATTAAATGCTCTGTTTGAAGATTTGTTGGATAACTTATACAGTAATCATGTATAATAATTAATTTACTTACAACACATTATAACCGCATTTACATATTGTGACAAACTGATATTAAAATCAACACAAGCTGGACAGCACTGCTTTTCTGTAATAATGGACTATCCATAAAACAGTGATGTGACATTTTTATTTGTCAGGATTTGTCATATACATTTAAAACAAAATGTTCTCCTTCACAATCTCTCACAAACACACACACACACCCATTACCAAATTATGTACTTTACTTTCTATTTTCCCTTTTTTATTTTTTTTGTCTATTTTTATTTCTCTTTTCTTTCATAATAATTTGGCAGAAAAAACAGGGATAACTAGTTCTTTAATAGTGACAACTACTATAACAGTGATAAATAGTCATTCATATGGATAACTTGTCCTTAACAATGATAACTAGTTCTATAACAGGGATACATAGTCATATAACAGGGATAACTAGTTCTATAACAGAGATAACATTACTAAATAGTCGTATAACAGTGATAAATAGTCAAATAACAGGGATAACTAGTCTATAACAGAGATAACAGTGATAAATAGTCCTATAACAGTGATAAATAGTCCTATAACAGGATAACTAGTTCTATACTACTATAGTAGTGATAAATAGTCCTATAACAGGGATAAATATCCATAGAACAGGTATAACTAGTCATATAACAGGGATAACTAGTTCTATAACAGGGATAACAAAGATAAATAGTCATAACAGCGATAACTAGTTATATAACATGGATAACTAGTTCTATACTACTGTAGTAATGATAAATAGTCCTATAACTGATAACTAGTCATATAACAGGGATAACTAGTTCTATAACAGTGATAACTAGTTCTATACTACTATATTAGTGATAAATAGTCCTATAACAGGGATAAATAGTCCTATAGCAGAGATAACTAGTCCTATAACAGGGATAACTAGTCATATAACAGGGATACCCAGTTCTATACTACTATATTAGTGATAAATAATCCTATAACAGGGATAACTAGTCATATAACAGGGCTAACTAGTTTTATACTACTATATTAGTGATAAATAGTCCTACAACATGGATAACTAGTCATATAACAGGGATAACTAGTTCTATACTAATATATTAGTGATAAATAGTCCTATATCAGGGACAACTAGTCATATAAGAGGGATAACTAGTTCTATACTACTTTGTCATACTGCAAAGAAAATTCTCGAGTTTTGATTGGTTCAAGCGCCGTAGACATGAGCCCATGTCTACGTCGCGAGACGTAGACATTGAAAAAATACCCCCAAGAGCGCATCTTACCAGATTCAAAATGGCGTCTTTCAAAATCCTATCGATTCGATTTTTATATTACTAAATTACTATTTGATTAAAAGGAAAAAATGATCATTCTTTTCGATTAATATTTATATTTTTTCATTAAACCTAAACAATAGATCGATATATCTTTTAAGTAGGCTCACGAGAAACTACGAAATCGACTCCGCGTGAGCGTTTCAAGTGTAAACAAACTCAGCTGATTTCTGTCAAAACAACATGAAGCGATTTGCGAGCCATTCTGAGAAGGAAATACTAGCGAAAAGGGCGAATTGTATCCCTAAAAACACGGCAAGAGCAAACATATCTGCCTCGTCTGCACTCAAGGCCTACCTCAGGGAGAAAAACCAGGACGAGACCTTTGAAAACTTTGACAGTGTTCGCCTCGCTGAATGTCTCTCGCAGTTTTACATGGACGCCAGAACGAAAGATGGGGAACTGTACAAGTCAACAACATTTGAAACCATACGGCATTCTTTAAACAGGTATTTAAAAGCACCGCCGTTTCTTGTCAAGTTTGACGTTATCAAAAACCCGGAATTTGCTGATGCAAACGAGTGCTTCAAGACCGCCATGTCTGAAATTAAACAAGCCGGCAAAGGTTCAGTTGACCACTACCCCGTCATTGATCCCCACGATTTAACAAAGATGTACGATAGCGTATTCTTAGCACCAAATACGCCAGTTGGTTTAGCCAATAGAGTGCAAATGAACATACGATTATTCTTCTGTAGGAGAGCAAATGAAAACATGGAGAAAATGACTGTAAAAACATTTGAAGTGAAACGCTATACCGACACAGGTGTGAAATATGTGATTAAGAAAATGGACGAAATGTCAAAAAACCACCGTAGTTTTGACAAGGAGAATGTATCTGGACATATGCCGGCTGATCCAACAAACCCTGAGTATTGCCCCGTTGAAAACTTTGAAACTTACCTGTCCAGGCTGAATCCGTCATGCGACAGGTTGTGGCAGTATCCAAAAGACAGCTACTCAGAGGAAGGTGAATGCTGGTATCAAAACCGTCCAATTGGTAGGGATACTCTGGCCAAATTCTTGCCAACCATAAGCAAGCAAGTGTCACTGTCCAACACCTACACAAATCACTCGCTTCGAGTAACTGGGACAACAATCCTTAGCCGTGGAAACTTCTGTCCAGCGCAGATCATGTCAGTAACTGGACACAAATCGGTATCGTCGCTTTCTATATACCAGCGCGTATCCGATACGGAGAAAAGGTCAATGGGAGGTGTTATTTCCAACACAATATCTGGTCGTGATACACAACTTGCTTTGCCTTCAACTTCTAGCAAAATGGCCATCACATCCGGCCCCGATGGCGATGCATCCGCCGATGCTAGCAGTAATCTTGTGGCTCGTCCGGCGATCAACAATAGGCACACAGTAGCTCGACATGGATCCGAGACCGAGTTTACTTCGCAGATGGATGGCGTCAACCTTGAAGACGTACTGTGCGAGTTTGACAGTTCTGACAACAACACGGTTAACTTTCAACGTAATATGCCAGTTTTCCATGGTTGTACAATAACCAACTTTAACATTCATTATCACTCAAAGTAATAGGTATGCTCCGGACAATCAACTTTAATCGCTTTGTTATTTAATCCATTAAGAAACAAGTTTCCAAAACATGTGAACATTCCGAGCGCAATTCTTCAATAAACACTTTCACCAAAGAGAAACCAAATATGTTGACGTCACAAATCACAGTTTTAGTGACGTCAGTTGTTTTTTGACGCAGAACTGATTGAGGCGCAACGGGGTTATCGAGAACAAGATACACTATTTATTTGTGTGTGTTTTTTTACAAATCTCTCTTGATCTAAATATTTATTTATTATATTAATTATATTGATTATGAATAATATGAGATCGTTACTGGTGCTGTTTGCATTTGAATGTTTGTTATTAAAGTGTTTCATGTTATTAAAGTGATTCATTATTGGTCGATCCTTTGTTAATTCAACTTTGCAGTATGACAAATTCGTTATTAGGATTCTTGACAGGGGACATGGGCTCATATTCCCTGCCTGGAATTTATATTTCCCCTCGCCTGACGGCTCGGGGAAATATAAATTCCAGGCAGGGAATATGAGCCCATGTCCCCTGTTAAGAATCCTAATAACTAATAATATTAGTGATAAATAGTCCTATAACAGGGATAAATAGTCATATAACAGGGATACCCAGTTTTATACTACTATATTAGTGATAATTAGTCCTACAACAGGGATAACTAGTCATATAACAGGGATAACTAGTTCTATACTACTATATTAGTGATAAATAGTCTTATAACAGGGATAACTAGTTTTATACTACTATATTAGTGATAAATAGTCCTATGACAGAGATAACTTGTTCTATACTACTATATCAGTAATAAATGGTCCTATGACAGGGATAACTAGTCCTATGACATAGATAACTAGTTATATACTACTATATCAGTAATAAATAGTCCTATGACAGGGATAACTAGTCCAATAACAGAGATAACTTGTTCTATACTACTATATCAGTGATAAATAGTCCTATGACAGGGATATATAGTCCTATAACATAGATAACTAGTCCTATGACATAGATAACTAGTTATATACTACTATATCGGTGATAAATAGTCCTATGACAGAGATAACTAGTCCTATGACAGAGATAACTAGTCATATGACAGAGATAACTAGTCCTATACTACTATATCAGTAATAAATAGTCCTATGACAGGTATAACTAGTCCTATAACAGAAATAACTAGTTCTATACTACTATATCAGCGATAAATAGTCCTATGACAGGGATAAATAGTCCTATAACAGAGATAACTTGTTCTATACTACTATATCAGTGATAAATAGTCCTATGACAGGGATAACTAGTCCTATAACATAGATAACTAGAACCTATGACATAGATAACTAGTTCTATCCTACTATATCAGTAATAAATAGTCCTATGACAGAGATAACTAGTCCTATACCAGAGATAACTAGTTCTATAACAGGGCTAACTAGTTATATATTACTATATCAGTAATAAATAGTCCTATGACAGGGATAACTAGTCCTATAACAGAGATAACTAGTTCTATACTACTATATCAGGGATAAATAGTCCTATAACATAGATAACTAGTCCTATGACATAGATAACTAGTTATATACTACTATATCGGTGATAAATAGTCCTATGACAGAGATAACTAGTCCTATGACAGAGATAACTAGTCCTATGACAGAGATAACTAGGTCTATACTACTATATCAGTAATAAATAGTCCTATGACAGGTATAACTAGTCCTATAACAGAAATAACTAGTTCTATACTACTATATCAGCGATAAATAGTCCTATGACAGGGATAAATAGTCCTATAACAGAGATAACTAGTTCTATACTACTATATCAGTGATAAATAGTCCTATGACAGAATGAACTTGTTCTATACTACTATATCAGCGATAAATAGTACTATGACAGAGATAACTAGTCCTATAACCGAGATAACTAGTTCTAAAACAGGGATAACTAGTTATATACTACTATATCGGTGATAAATAGTCCTATGACAGAGATAACTAGTCCTATATCAGCGATAAATAGTGCTTTGACAGAGATAACTAGTTTTATACTACTATATCAGTGATAAATAGTCCTATGACAGGGATAAATAGCCCTATAACAGAGATAACTAGTTCTATACTACTATATCAGCGATAAATAGTCCTATGACAGGGATAACTAGTCCTAAAACAGAGATAACTAGTTCTATACTACTATATCAGTGATAAATAGTCCTATGACAGGGATAACTAGTTCTGTACTATTATAACAGTGATATGCATATGAATCCTATAAAAGGGATCTACAGTCCCTAACTACAGATATATAATGCTTTCTGAAGTGGTGGACAGAATGTCTTTTCCTCTCTTTTTTAATTTCGAGTCAGAAGATTCACAGAGGCGTCATAAAAATAGGTATAAAAGTCGAACAGGAAATGTAGCTTTCACAGAACACAGTCAGCCAGCAATAATAGACAATGTGGTGTTGTTGAGTCAAAGGTTCACAGAGGCGTCATAAGACCCACGAATCTCTGATCCCCTTTAACAGTAGATGTATATGTTTATGTGGTGTTGTTGCGACAAAGGTTCACAGAGGCGTCATAAGACCCACGAATCTCTGATCCCCTTTAACAGTAGATGTATATGTTTATTTTGTGTTGTTGCGTCAAAGGTTCACAGGGGTGTCATAAGACCCACGAATCTCTGATTCCCTTTAACAGTAGATGTATATGTTTTTGTGGTGTTGTTGAGTCAATGGTTCACAGAGGCGTCATAAGACCCACTAATCTCTGATTCCCTTTAACAGTTTGTATATGTTTATGTGGTGTTGTTGAGTCAAAGGTTCACAGAGGCGTCATAAGACCCACGAATCTCTGATCCCCTTTAACAGTTTGTATATGTTTATGTGGTGTTGCTGAGTCAAAGGTTCACAGAGGCGTCATAAGACCCACGAATATCTGATCCCCTTTAACAGTAGATGTATATGTTTATTTTGTGTTGTTGCGTCAAAGGTTCACAGAGGCGTCATAAGACCCACGAATCTCTGATCCCTTTAACAGTAGATGTATATGTTTATGTGGTGTTGTTGAGTCAAAGGTTCACAGAGGCGTCATAAGACCCACGAACCTCTGATCCCCTTAACAGTAGATGTATAAGTTGTTGTTGTGTTGTTGAGTCAAAGGTTCACAGAGGCGTCATAAGACCCACGAATCTCTGATCCCCTTTAACAGAAGATGTATATGTTTATGTAGTGTTGTTGAGTCAACGGTTCACAGAGGCGTCATAAGACCCAGGGATCTCCGATCTCCTTTAACAGTTTGTAAGGTTGTTTAAGTAGTGTTTTTGGTTTTGAGTCAAAGGAGTTGGTATAAACTATTAATTTGACGATCCCGTTTTGGCGGTTGGCCTGGCTAGTTAAAGCCGTTTATATTGTGTCTATATAGTTTGGATTCTCAAAACAGGTAAATGTGGATGTTATTGGCGGGATGACTATTTTAAAGATTCATGTATTCATCATGTGGTAAACCGACACCAGAGCTAAACTTAATGGTTGTTACTTTTCCATTTGGAAATGTCACTTTAATGGGCAAATTTTGAACATTTGGCGGGCATTGCAAATTGTATGGTAAGGCTTGATATTCGGATATAGGTTGTTCTGGTGCCGAAGTGCGTTGTACGAGGCGAAGTGGTGGATATTCTTTAACAGAACCCTGTTTATTGGTTGATTGAGCCTTTGCATTTTTGGGTTTGAATTTTGGTTGCTTTTCAACCTTTTGATTCGGAGCGATTTTTCTTTTTTTAGTTAGTGTTGGGGCTGAATGTTTTTGTAACTCTGTGTAAGCTTTGTTGTCTGAAAGAAGTGTATTCAGTGCATTATTGATTGTACCTAGTCGACTATGTAGGTCCGGATCTAGCATGTCCAAACACAACTGGTTGATATATTTGTGAAATGAATGTAACTGTCCCCTGTATGATTGAGATTTCTCGTTTGTGAATGTTTCTTGACTTAATTCAGTTGTCGATATGATGGGTTCTAAATCAGTGTCTTCTTCCTGTTTTTTTTGTAAACAAATGAATGAGTGAACTTTATGAATATGTTTACAGATATCGTCTTTGTCCGGACAACTACAGCAGTATAAATGTCTGCACAGGTTTATGCAAGGTGGTTTCATACACTTTATGAAACAAGAATGTGCACACATTACATAACTTAGTTATTGTGTAATGTTCCGTGGACCTGCAAGATGAAATTAAACATGTGTTTTTATTGATGTTGTTAAGGCTATTGTCGTTTATATTGATGCCATGTTCATGTCTGTCGGACTTGTCTATATTTAATGCTTGAGGGGTACTATACACTGTATATCGTTTTCTTCTTAAAAAGTAGTGTTCTTCGAGTAATAATAAATAATTCAATAAAACGTCGATTCTTCTATTGTATTTTCCTTTATTAAAGAAGTTTCTTTTTAATGTTTTGCGATAACTTTCAACAAAATTGTTTGTTTTTATTTCTGTTTGTAAATCTTTTCTCCTGTAAGCAATACACCATTTTTCCGGTCTTGACGCATATTTTTTTTCAAAATAGGATATAAAATTACTTTCTGCATATCTGTATGTGTTAGTGAATTGTTGGAGTTAAGTCTGCTAATCATTGACAGATTGTGAGTACATCAGGGAAGAAAGTGTTTGTTTAAAAATGTCCCGATTGTTTTGATTATTTATTTTCTTAATGTTTCTATCCAAGGCCCTACGTACATGCCATATGCAAAGATAATGTGAAATGGAGTTGCCAAAAATAGTTTTTGCAGCATTGCATGCACAAAGATCATCATCAGTCGTTAATGTATTAACCTCTGTTTCGGGTGAAGCATTTTGTACATACTTAAGAAAAAGTGTAAATGTGCGTTCATCCTCTTTGTTACAGATGCATAAAGAAACGGGATAGCTTTTTTTATATTCATCCCAGTAATCAATTTAAAATCATAACTGTTGGTGCCATGTGTAGAGTCAATACAAAGTATGCGTGGTGCGAACTTGGAGTACATGTCCTTTTGTTCTTTAGACATGAAAATTAACATAAAGTCATCCCTTTGCAACATCTTATTTGTGCCCTCCTCATTTTGGTGTTTAAAAAACAGAATCGGGTTGTAAGGTTTTGATTGTAGATCTTTAACAAGAAGGCTAAGAGATGTGGCATTACCTAGGTCACGATTAGTATTAATTTTGATAAGTTGTTTTTCAATTGAATTAATTGTTCTTTTTTTTAATTATATGGTGTTTTTGAAAGACAAACTCTTCTCTGTTTTCTAAACAACCAGCTTCACCACGATCTTGTCTCAATATTCTGTCATTTGGTACGCCTAACGATAATTTTGTTGCTATTTCTTGTCTTACAGTCTGGGGAACTGGCAAAAACTTAGTTTGATTTAAGGTAGTAGCATGCGTATGAGTGTGAACATATTTAACAGAAACACTGTCTTCAATAATTTTTACCATCATCCTTGCCGGACAGACTGTGTTCTGCTTGCATGAACCCTTCACATTTGTTTTTCCTGCACGACCTTGACCAATGTTTTTAAGAGTGAGCTTTCGGGGTTTACTACTTCTGTTGCAGACATATTGAATGTATTGGTGATTTTTTTTAAGATTTTTTTTTGTTGATCTTGGTTTAGAAAAAAACAACATTGTTACTTATTTCCTCATTTTCTTTCCAGGAAGTAAATTCTTCTAAAGTTTGGAATACCAAATTTGAAACGGAAAATTGTAAAGAATGATCAGATGTTAAATGATTGACCATTCCCTCAACAGTCTTAAACAATGAATTGCAACCGCTAGCAAGGCAACTCATTAACCTTACTCGACCATTCGCAGTACTGGAAACAACAGTTCTAGAACCATCTGCTTTAAATTTCTTAACTGATTTCTTAACTGAAGAATTAAAGTCTGAACAACTCTGGTGACCCTGGTGATCCAGAGTCCTGACCAACATCTAAGCCAGCATCAACTACCTGTTCGATTAAAGGCATATCTGTACTATTTGTTGAAGTAGATGAATTACTTGAGGGGTGTTTAACCTTCATATGTTGTATCAAGTTAACCTGAGACACATCGTTTTCTTCAGTTAATGAATGTTTTGGCTGTAACATGCCTCTTTAAATTGAATGATCTTTTGCAAGCATATGAACAGTATTTGCACTGCAATGTCTTTTCAGGGAAGCTACAATTAATTGACATCTTACCAACATTTTCAAAACCTTTTTGAAATGGAAGACTCTCGACAATAACTGGGGATCTGAAATTACTATCTGGGTCATTAGAGCCTTGTTGTACAGTATCAACATCAGAATGAGCCAAAACACTACTCACAGGTACTAGGTTTACAGGAACAGTGGGTCCCTGTAGAACCGTAGTATCAAAAGCTGCAACACCGAAACTATTAACAGGTACACTGGATTTCAATAGACCAGTTTCTTTTCCCAAAACACTTAATCCTGAAAAGCCTGTGTCAATAACAACATGGTTTGGAACAAAATGCTAATCACGTGAGTGCTGCTGCTCCGAGGCAACATCATAATGTCCTCCTGAAGCAGTTGAATATACTAAATGCACAAGAGACGTTGTTGAGATATCAGGATGCTCTGGACTTCCACCCAGAGTTATCTGAATATGAATTCCAAATAAACGACCAAGAGCTACAATGCATTCATGACCAGCATAGACCCCATTTCCTGACAAATGATCTAACTGACGAGCCATATAGCTTGACAAGTCTTCATCTACAGAATCTGGAACAAAATGATTGCGAAAGTCATCAGCATGATCTCTGATATAACTAATAGCCATCGCCCTCAGTAAGGCATATTCATCTTCTAATCCATACAACCCGTAGCTTATAGCCCGAAACAAACAGTTTCCATCACCATAAACCCTCCTTCTTACCCTACCAAATGTAAGCAGATATTGATTAATGTTAATATTCTTAATTGTTTACAATGTTGCCCATATGAGCACAACAAAACTACCAATCAATTTAATGTTAATAAGAAAAATGCTAATAAAATATCAATTATAAATTATTCGGTATTATAATTATTTATTCGGTATTATAATTATAGCAAACATGACATTTGATTAAACAATTTCGGGATTGTGATCATTACAGATAAATCGTAATTTTATTCAGCTTTTACCTCTCTCTTCCACCTGTTTGTGCCTTTCATTTATGTGGGGCCTTAGTAATGTGTATGTAGATTATGGTCCATAGATTATTGGAGGTTCCTGGTAATATAACAATACTGAACCATTTCTAGAACTGAAAGGTAGAACTAAAACAATATTAAACAGTTTCCAATCTGGCAGGTGTGTTATATTCTAAGCACAATAAGACTTGAAATGGCACTTGAGTTAAATATCCAACAGCCTAAGACATAATCAATATTGTGCCTAAAACCATGTCTGCTGAGCCAGTCAGTTAAATCTACCCAGCTTTTGCTTATTAAAGTTAAAACATTATTCTCAGGTTTGATTACAGTGTGCAACATTTTAAAACATTCTCAGGCAAGTAAATGTGTAAAATGAAATACTTTTAGATTTGTTTTCAATAAACAAAAGCTGGGGTGCTGACAACGTTGAGTGTTTAACATTGAGATCCTTCAGCAGCATCATAGCAAAAATTCAACATAAATACTCACAAACACACTTTTAAATGTAACATACATAACATTAGACAGCAACATATGATCTTACCTGATACTGAGAACTCCCGTTCTGTACAGTGACATATGATCAAATACTAAATTTAAACAACAAACAAGGATATTTATTAAAGTGATTCACAAACTTACATACTTCCAAGGTCTTTCCTACAAATATATTAAGGGATACTAAGGGAAATACAATCTGAATATAATTGGGTGGGTGTGGGAGGGAGTTGCACTTCAGGTGATCAATATTTTTAGGGATTATGATTTGTTTGGATTCAATTTGAAGTATCTTTCAACTTGAAACAAAAGGATTTTTAAGAAGTTTAGCCAATAAGTAGCTATTGATAGACGGGTATAATGCATTTTACAGATTTTTTGGTGCTTTTAAGGGATAGGACAGAGAGATCAAAGGATATGGGTTCAATTAAGGAGTAGATGGAAATTAGATTTTATAATTAAGGGATAGAGGAATATGCTCTTAAACGCCATGGCGTCTAAGCTATCATGGAGCTGCAGTAGCAATCTCATTAAAAAAATGCTAATTACGCTTCGATACTCTCTGCTATAGGATCTGACAACTATAACTTGGAGGTCACGTCAGATCGACCTTTCACCTAATCAATATTCATGATACGATCAACTAATATAACCAATGAAATCGCGCGCGTTTTATATGTAATTCAGATGATGTTCGAGTGAACTGAACAAACAAAATCCGAACATATATCCGAACAAGATAAAGTCGCCGTGTATTATTGCTGTGAATTGCACAATAAATTCGAAGAAATGCACTAAATAGCATGTTTTACAGCAAGAATACGAAGTAACCATTGTAATTGTTTTGAAAACATTTTTCTACCGAGATCATTAAATTGCAACCTTAGGGTTTCTATATAGTACATATCAATACAGTTGGCCAGTTAGCGAGGTAGGCAAGTATTATTATCCGTGAGTGTAATTTTACTGTGGTTTACGAGCTCAACCCTAGAAATGGTACCGTAATTCTTTTTTCTCAGATCAATTTTAATTTTCTAGTTGCAGGTTCCTATATATATACCGCAACAAAATATCATTGCAGTATGTTTAAGTCTATGAAGATAGAAAATCAAACATAGCCCCTATTAATACAATACAGATTGACTGTTGGTGTCCATTATAAAGAAATCCTTCACAAGATGTTGAAGGTGTGTTTTGTTTCACAAACAAGAAGATCTGCTTTGATGAATATTCTCAGCAGATGAGGTTAATGTCCACGACACTTTACTCGCATCATGTCGTAACGTGGCTCTTACTTTTTTTGCTTTGTAATTGACATATTTTACATTAGAGATTATTTAACTGCCGGGAGAGATTATAGGGGAATCCTTCACAAGATAGTAGGAGTGTGGTTCTTTTCATGAACAAGCGGATGTTTACTGAAAAGTACAACACGCAAACCATCCAGTGAGGTATTTCCTATAACTGAAACCCAGTAAATAATATATTTATTACATTTGTTTTCACTGACATATTTTACCCATATAAATCTAATAATAAGATTTAAACATATTTTAGTTTTAAAAGTGGCATTTTAAATGAAGATATAAATGATCATTAATCTTACCGTATTTAACGAATGGGAACTGAGAGCTTGCAACAAATGGTCCTTCTCAAAACCAAACAACTCTTCAACAAAACTAGACTGAAATTGTAAAGCATGCATCTCAATACATTACTCGATTACTACATATGTATACCAGTACATGTGTTTTTAAATGAGTTAAACAAATTATTTTAATTTTAATGAGCATTTTCGCTTCATCCTGATGGCAGGATATTTACAGTACAGATTCTACCCAGAAATACTAAAAATCGACTGACCGACCGTCATACATAGCCTAAAATGTGCTGAAAAATGATGTTAAAGGGAAGTGCATCAGGATTGGTATTAATATTACATTTGTTCAAATACATTATTTGTGTATTTAATTGATAAAAATAAACAAATGAGCCATAAAATACATAAAGTTTGTTTGTATGGTGTTTTACGTCATTTTCAACACATGTACGGTTATATATGACGGTCGATGTTTTGTGGTGGACCACCAATACCAGTACTCCCGCCATCCACACTTCCTCACTGACAAGTCGAGCTCCCAGTGGGATTCGAACCCGCAACGGTAAGAGGAGAAAGCTTACAACGCAACATCAACCATTTGTACACAAAGATGCCAAAAGAAATTACGCTGAACATATAAAATAAACAACCTGAAGAAGGTATTTCCGAACTATGGTGATGCGCCAGGTATATATATATGTTAAACTTGGCGGTAAAATAAATCGCAATGTATGGCAATATGAGCGTCATGTGTAGATAGATACCACCGATTTAATCTGCATGACAGCTATTTATAACTTGGGGATTTCTCAATGGACTTGTAAGACTTATTGTAAATTATATTTTTTAATTATTTGGTTGTATTATGAAATGGTTGATTTTCCATCTATTTAAAGTTTTAAATTGTCATTATATACTGCTTTATGTTTATAAACAAATTAGGCACCAAATCCTAATGTACATGTACTCCCTTTAAACAACAAACAAACATAAATCTCAGTTACTTGATTTACTCGTTCATATTTTTGTATTTAACCGACTGGAAATAGATATTATCTTGAATTATAGGAACGTGGTTCTATTACACCTGCCCATTTCATAAACTTGCATATGGACCTCACATTGCATTAGTTGTTAACGACATGCCTATGTGACTAGGTACAGCCTGTGTATATACATGTACAGCCTGTGTATATACATTTATGTTGAAAAATCAATTCCCAGCCACACATCGTCGATAGCTCAGTCGAAAGAGAGCTGCAAGGTAACCCAGAGACGTTGGGTTCGAGTCCCGGTTGCAGCACAATTTATTCACTAACAACTTATTCATCCCTAATAAAGTGTAATTATTATTTTGTATAGATCTACTCACATCTAATCCATCCTTCATAGCAATGACCATAACAAAGTTTATCTGAAAAACAATTAAAGATTATTTAAACATATTTCTTTTAAATTGATTGCAAAGCAAGTTCTTGCAACATATATTAATCACCCTTGATTAGAACCAGTATTAAGCAATGTGGATTATTACTCTTGCTCAAGGATAAATATCATGGCCATGGCGAGGTTCGAACCCACGACCTCCCGATATGAAGCCCGACGCTCTACCACCGGACCACATGGTGAAAAATTAACTAAGTGGCAGCATTAACAGGAGACGGATTCTGCATTCATGACTCTTATTCAGCTTATTAAAATTGTGAGCCAATCCGACACCCTCCCACCAGTTTATTTACCCAGAATTAAAGGGTGGGAGTCAGGGAAGTGGGTAAGGTAACTGTGGTTAATGGAACAGGCGTTGGGAGGGTGGGTGTGGGTGTCAGTAGGGCTCAGTTGGGATGTATATAGGTTTATAAGCGCGTTACTACGGTCTCACCGCAGAGCTAGCTTTTATGGCGATACAGGTAGAGCGTCCGCTTCACATGCAAGGGTCCCAAGTTCAAACCCGATGCCTGTCTAAATATTTAAGTGTAAAATTTTCAGTCAGATTACATTGTAGGAAAATCCGGGTAGCCCATGAGTCATATTGTATGAGGTGGTTATGCCCAGATCATTGTATTTGTTGTTGTTTATATGTGTTGTGGGATATTTGAAGGTTTCAAATATCAAAAATAAAAAGGTTAGAGGTACGTAGTAGGACTCATTTGCGGGGTATGCAAATAGATAGATATAGGTTGATAAGCGCGTTACTACTGTCTTGCCGCAGAGCTAGATTTTATGGCGATATCAGTTGAGCGTCTGCTTCACATGCAAGGGGTCCCGAGTTCAAACCTGCTGAGTACCTAAATATTTATGTGTAGTTTTTCCCGGTCCGATTACATTGGTGGAGAATCCGGATAGCCATTATATGAGGTTATGCCTAGATGCCTAGATCATTGTATATGTTGTTGTTTATATGTGTTGTGGGATATCAAATATCAAAAATAAAAAGGTTGGAGGTATGTAGTAGGACTCAGTTGCAGGGTATGTAAATAGATAGGTTGATAAGCGCGTTAATACTGTCTCGCCGCAGAGCTAGCTTTTATGGTGATATCAGTTGAGCGTCTGCTTCACATGCAAGGGGTCCCGAGTTCAAACCTGATGATTGCCTAATAATTTGTGCAATTATTCCGGCCCGATTACAGTGGGAGTCTTCTTCCCTGTATGTAAGCTATAGTATAGGGTCTATTGGTGGGGGTATATTGACTCTGCAAAATAAAATGTTATGTTATTGATGATGTGAAAAGGGATATCCTAGAACTCTGGAGGGGTAGGGTTCATACTTCACTGGGTCGCTAAGGTCTCATGTGTGTGTGTGTCTGTGTGTGTGGGGGGGGGGGGGGGGTCGGGGTATTGATGATGTGAAAAGGGATATCCTAGACTTCTGGAGGGGTAGTGTGCATACTTCACTGGATTGCATACATAGACTTCTGGAGGGTTAGGGTGCATACTTCACTGGGTCGCCGAGGTCTCCTGTGTGTTAGTACGTGGGTGGGGGTGAGGGGGTATATTGACTCTGCAAATTAAAATATTATGCTATTGATGATGTGAAAAGGGATATCCTAGACCTCTGGATGGGTAGGGTGCATACTTCACTGGGTCGCTAAGGTCTCCTGTGTGTGTGGGGGGGGGGGGATAGGGGGAAGGGGATAGGAGAGGGGCGCGGAATAGGAACTCTGGAAAGAAAAAACATATTGGGTTGGGGAGGGTCGCGGAATAGGAACTCTGGTCCTGTCTGGAAGGAAAAAAACATTAAATTTGCTCATTTCTATCCTAATATACTGCAGTACATCATTTGAGATGAATTATCGCTATCATGAAGTATAAAACTACAACGATTAAATTATATTTTTCAAACAAAACAAGTATTCATTTACCAAAACAACTGCAACGAGTAAAGACATTCTGTCCGCCATTTTATGACCTTCAGAAAGAATTTCAAAGTGAGCGTCTATTTTTAGAATAGTTACAAATAATTTTACAAAATTGTATCTCGAGGAATAAACAAAATATTCGTATATTTCCATATTCGTATATTTCCGTTAGGTCTCCGGACCATACTGAAGTAAATATAAAATTTGATAGACTGGCAACAAGACAGTTATAAAGAATGAATCATGTCTTAATTAACCGTTGGACTTTGACAATGTTACTTTTCTTAAAATGAAACAGTTACTGACACATTTAATAAATAGACTGCTACTAAGCGTTTACATATAAATGACTGAAGAACGCTGTGAAAAACGGTATCTGGTTACAAAACTAATTAATTTATACAAAAAAAACATTTTTTTAATATGCTCACCGGTTACTCAGTAGAGGGGCAACCTTGATATTTTCCTACATCTATTAACTATTTGGTAACGCATGACAACGAAAAGTAGTAAGTCATCTTGGGAACATTGACCAGAAAAAAACTATATACATGTAACATGACCTTCTAATTTTACTTTAATTTTTAAACATGATCACTGGTGGTTTGAAATGCGGGACCAAAATACGGGTATCGCCGGTTACTTTTCTTACCAGCTTTTCGTGTTAAAAAAACAAAAACAGTTGAATTTATTTTTTTGTTATTAAATGGGTTGGAGGGTCTAAGAACCGAAAAAACAAACAAAACATATCTGGCCTAAGTTGGCTCAACAACACATTACATGTCATTTAGAGCCGCCCTTTAGAGAGTGGTAGGGCACATAGGAAAATTAAAAAATGATAAATATTTTTTTTACCGTAACCTGATTTCGTTTTAACTTAAATAGGTAACAAGTCGTAGAATTGAAATATGCACATGCAGATGAATAGTGATTATAGAACTATTTTTTTTACATGTACGATGAATTTAAAAAAAATGTTTTCGGCTAAACAACACATTACCGGTATACCTTATTTAGAGCCGCCCCAGAGAGAGGGAAAGAAATACACATAGACATTTGAGAACCTGCCTTACTCTTACTAATGAATATATTTCTATGGTTCTTTATCGTGTTCGAAGGGTAGGTGTATTGCCCGAAAACACAGACGAAACTCAGTGGTGCATGTGTGACTTGAACCCGGAAGCTCCAGATTGCTATCGTTCACCATGCTATCGCTTGACCATGCCAGCACATTATGTTAAGTCAGGGTCCTGGTTAAGTTTAATATTTTAGATGTAATACATGGACGTTTTTATTTTGTTACAATTTACATCCGTACTACGCACAATATAACCTATTTATGTGTCGATGTGCTGTAAAACACTTCATTCATTTTATTTTTAGTATAAGAAGTCTGAGACTAAGTGCAGGTGCACAATGCCAAAAAGTTTGCAAAGAATATACATAGATAAATTCATAGATTTTTTGAAGCTGTGCTTGCCTACACACTGGCTTACACAAGGCATTTGATGTAGTTACACGTATTACTGTTAGACTCGGAAATGGTGAAAACAGGCTGTGGTAACACACTGCACATTGACACTGTCTCTAATCAGACGTGAAAAAATAACATATTGTTCCATTTATTTTTTTATATTAATAACTATGTTCAACTTTCTTAATGCTAGCAATGCCAGCTTTACATAATATTTTACTTAAAACACAACTGGAATTGAATGTGGTGCTTTCTGGATACTGTCCAACATGTAAGTCACAGACACAGGTGGCATTCATGAACAAGTAGTATTTTCAAGGCTTACATTTTCATCAATTATACATCACTCAGGTGTTCTAAAAAGGATCAGAATTAAGTTAATATATATGTAACCATGGTCTTATGGGGGTAAATTCAACAACTCCAATCCATGATTTAGGGTTCTTTATATACGGGTAATATAAAGCCTGCAATATATACAAACATCACATTTAACAAACAATTACAACATGAATGACATTGCAGCCATTACAGAAATACATTATCTAAAAACGCGGCAATTTCATTAATATACCAAACAATCGAGAACTCACCAGACAAGTCCATATTTAGGTTCTTCAACCAAATATTTACCCATAATCTAATAGCTGTAGAATATATAAAACTACATTCTCAATCAGACCTTTACAAGTCTATAGATAACTACTAAAATATATATATATTATTACATCTCTGTACTGAAATAGGTGTTTCTCTTAGAGAAGGTAGGTAAAGACTGAGTTAGTTAGAGTTATCATGCCATGCAGTGTTAGGGGTGACCTAAGTTAGTTTTCACTCACTCAGTCCTGTCAACCAAGCTGTATTTGTACAATAATCACTTTGTCAATACATACATGACAATATTATACAATATAAATAATACATTGACCTCATGATAAATGGTCTCATTAACTTTTACAGTTATTACTCAGTACTGTGAACATAGCAAGCTATCTACCTGTGGAATAAGGGACATAAATATGAGTAAACATACTACAGAGAACTATAGCAGTTGTCTCCCTTGAACCACTATTAAAGGCACGGCTACATATACGAACCATGTTTCAACGTTAAAACTTGTCCTATAGTAATTAAAAGTATTTACTTACGCAAATGCTACACATGCTACAGACAATCCATGCCATGACCCATTTGCTTGGTGTGTTTCACTTTCAATTTTAATTCTCTGACATAGTTGATAGATCTATTTGTTTGTAGTTTGTAAATTACGCACTCACTCAAATCAATCATGTAACACTTGGAATAGTATACGATCACTGTTTCGATAAAGGTCTAACGACTTTATTCCACTCCTGTACAAATAATCCATCGATCTGTCTATGTGTGTATGCATCAGCATAATTTGACCTTTGAATACACACCGTGTGTGAGCTATGTTTAGCACATCGTTTGGACTGTGGCAATGTAAATACAACAGTTCAATTCAATTCACAATTTAGTTTTAGTGACCAGGGAGAAGTGGGGTTTATGGCGTGCGACTGACTGGCCCTAGACTGGGTGTTTTTCTTTATCGCCGCCATTTTGAATAGCCTCTGAAAGAGTGAAATGCAGGTACCAACTTCAAAACGGTCTCGAATAATAACATGTATATTCAAGAAAAAATAAGAAGTTTTCAGAAAAGGTAGAACAGGTTATGATCAAATATCTCCCAGAGGCCATTACATTGACCTCTGTCAACGTCTAAGATAGTAGTATGCGATCACATGATAATTTGTCACATGACCATAGCTAAAATATAAAAATAGCAACAGAAATTCAACACCGTGACACCACCAACTATCGGCCGTTAATTGATATGTAAACAATTGAAAGAAACACGACGTATTATCTAAATTTTGATATATAGTTTAGGTTAGTACTTTAATTTAAGTAGGTTGTTAAGATCTATATGATATTGGAAAGTGCTGGTAAGCAAATCGCTGTGCTGTTACGCTATTCATAACTTTCACATCTGGTCAACTTCCGGTAGGTCAATATATTCAGTAGGTGAAAATAAAGGGATTTACACGGACTTTATCCTCAATCTCTATATGAAAAATGAGAATATTAGACCATGATCTATCCTTATTGTTGTTTTAAAATCAGACAACACAAAAGAAGATACATAGATGTACTCAAAAAACAAAGCTTTTAATATATTTATCACTACAAACTAGTTTTATAAAGGGCTTAAGTCAGTTGATCACCAACGATAAACACCGAGTTTACCCCCTACCAGAATGTGGAGGTGTTTTATTTTATTGATCACTGATTGGTCAAATTATTTTGATGATGTCATGTGGTAGTTATGAATGGGGACGATTTGGTGGTGCCTATTTTAAGTGTTGACGGCGGAGTGATATGCCAAAGTACAAACCTTTATTCTACCGCAATATAATCCTGAGCATAAATTACTTCATATTTAAACATTCAAGCCGAAAATTGTTTTCTTTGTAATATAAGCATTTCATGTGAAGTTAATTCAGAAAAAAATTAGTGTCATCAAGAAAATTGCATTTCCACCGTTTTTTCATCGTTTGCCAAGATTCTTGGTATTTGGTGAGACGTTGACAGAGATGTATGTGTATGCAAGGAACGACAACTCTGGGCAGAGATTGGTAATGATCTTCGATTCCTGATAATTTCAACAATATTTAAGAATAGACAATTTTTGTACCCGTTTTGAAACATTGGCAATTTCGATTTTTTTTCCGATCTTCCATTTGTACCGCGATTTCTCAATAAAACCTGTCAACACGATTGTTTGATGAATCAGTCATCTAGTATAAGTTTTAAACTAGTGTTTTTTTAAAAGAGTACTACAAAATCCGCGCATCTGCACGTGCTTGCAAAATGGGACCTACGTTGCTTCCAACCCCATTGCGTTATGCGTCCAGGCACGTGAAATGATTCAGTGGCGCCCCTACTGACTTGGTAACGTGTAAACAAACATGAATTCCGTTCAAAACATTACAGAATCTGTGCGTAAATTTATAAAGAGATTACACCCAAGCCAAAATAAGTGAATGTTTTCATCATATTTTCGAAGGTGTTGATGTTATTGTCAATTTGCCTGTTGGTTACGAAAAGAGCTTGCTGTACCAAGCATTACCTAGCTAGTGTATCGCCATTTTGTAATCACATGGCCTCAACTATCGTCACGTGATTTGTGAGGTGGCATAGATTATTGGCTACAATATCACTGCGCGGAGGTTGCCTTCAACATACTTTCTTTCCGTATTGCGCGGAAAAGTCGAATTAGAACAACAACTTCGACATCACGGTAGGGATTTCTGACAGAACTGGTATAATACCAAATTGGGGATTACCCTGAACATGTTTCTCTTAGAGTGGATATTTCCCTTGGGTGAGCCCGTTGCTGCCCTACTATAATTTATAGGTGCAGAGGGGAGACCGGGACGAGATGTTACATTTTTCAAATAATTCATTTTTTAAAATGTTATTTTGCAATAAGTGAAAATATCTTTACATTTTCCGAAAGATCGTAAAAGGTCGCATTTTTATAGACCTTCAAAAAAACAAAGACTGTATGAAAAATTTGAAAATACCATATGACATTATTTAAAAATGCACATTTTCCCGTTCTTTGGGGCCAAAGTGTTACACATGTCGGGGCAAGATGTTATACATCGTCTTATATCTTTAGCTGCAACTACTTTGGTTGTTCAGTACGATTCTGGATATATCCTGAGATGTTTATTATTGTGTATGTGTATCTTTAGTTAGTTTCTCTGGATGTTGTCTTTATTGTTAAAGAATTCCTTTTGATGGGATGTAGTTTTGTTTACACTGTCTTGTCTATTTGGGCGCTGAAGACAGGATAATAGCGAGGATTGTGCGCATATAACATCGATTCAAGCTAACCAGTAGGCCTTATTGCTTACAGACCGTTCCAAGTCGGTAACCCTGTCTTCACCACCCTTTCTGTTTTTTTTTGTCTCTTTCATTGTAGTTTCTAGTCCTTGTTTGCAGTACAGTGCGGACCTACGATGCCATTGCGTTCGGACGCTGTGGTTTATATAGGACCCTATATATCATTATACAAGACAATATAAGAAAATACCAATACATATAATATAAATAAATATAAATATTTAGTATATTTACTACAGCCCTCTTCAGGAAAGGGACAGTAGTATACTTGCAATGTATGATTTCTTGTATAATAAATATGTATTATGATATTAATGTGGTATGTTTAATATATGTTTAATGTTGTATGTTTAATATTTATATTTTCTTTTATATATGTGTACATTGTTTTGTTTTATGGTTTTAAGAATAGTTTTGTACGCTTAACATGTATACTTATAAAAAAATGATAATTTACTTCTGATAATAATGTCCTAATGACAGTGGTTCGATTCCCGGCCGGCACATTCCCAGTGATGATTTGGTCTTCGGACTGGTATTCGTGTGACCAACTGTTAACCACCAGCCGACCTTTGTTTCAAATGATAAAGTCACATAGCCGAACTATTCATGGGAAAGGATGTCAAATCGAACAAAAAAAAACAACAACAAAAAAACAACAGGATTATTATCTCTAATATTGTGAAGTTTCATAATTTGTTCATGATGAGCAGTTTCGTAAACGGGCACAATCTCAAATTGAGCCTTACTTTAAGCATATTAGGGGCAGCTTGATAAGGATAGGGATAGGGATGTGAAATGTTGATCCTCTTAGTTTGACCTCGACCCTAAATAAACACACCCGGGTTTGAGTTCTGTCATTTGTCTTGATACAGTGAACAATTATTCAAAGTTATTCCAAAATACTTCAATATACGCAAAGGTTATGAAGCGGAAACTAATATCTTCTTTAACATTGATATATAGGTGATTTTTGACATCTTTGACCTCTACGTGTGACTTTGACCTTTGAGCTGCGGGTGTTGCGTTCTGAACGTCGCCTTGTTAAGGCTGGCATGTGTGCCAAATTATTTCAAAACACCTTCATGTGTGTAAGAGATATACAGCGGACACTAAATTAAACGCGACGGACAGACGCAAGGACGGACAGAGGCCAATACTATATCCTTTCACCTCGGTGAAGATAACAATGCTAGGACTATGTCTGTGTAAAGTTAATTATGTATTCACTAAACAAGTTAAACGAAGATCTAACAAGTTATATAACAGTGGGGCAAGTGTAACAGTTTGCCCCATATGTACTGTACATGATGCCCCACCACCCATTTAGTTATTTACCCACGTTCATTTCGCTACCGTGTAATCCATGACAAGTCAATGTTCAATACTATGTAAAGTAACTGCATATACCATAATGGTTACTATGACCTCTGGAGAGAACGCAATATTTGAATAATAAGGAAACTATTCGTAGGTCATTTTAAAAATTTACTTATTTTGCCGCAACATCAGGTTTTGCTCGCTATTTTGTCACGGCCAAGCAACGCGCTTAACGGCTTCACAAAAGATGGTCGCACAAATACATTTAGAATTACGTTTCCATGGCGTAATGGGGGAATTCATACGAATAAAATGTTGAATGTAACACCTTGCCCCGTGTATCATCTTGCCCCGGTCTCACCTACTTGTTTTGCATGTATCCCCTCAGTAATTTCTGATATCCTACTACTTTTTCCGTGATAGGAAGTGTGTAAAAGTGCATTAATATCTAAAATGACGGGGAGGGGGTGTAAAGAGGTTGGGGTTGGGATGGAGGGTTTTGTTGTAAAATATTGCGAAAGTGGACTGTGTGTAATAACGTTCAGAATAACGTTTTGCAAACAAAATCTTAAATTTCGTCCAAAGAACGATTTGAAGTTTTCTTTATTCCCCAAAATGGTCTACCCAAACTCGTTGGAATGCATCATTTTGTCAGGGTTTCATGTATACAAACGCTGATTTTATTTTAAGAAATAATCAAGGAATGCTTGTCCCAATAACTTCGCATCTGCAGACCTCGTTTAATTGGGCCTACAATTTAAAATCGGCTAGCTACCTGCTCAGAGGTGCATTTTGGAAGAGTTTCCCAAAATGTTAAATACCTATTCTGACGGTGAAATGTTGATAAATTAGCCTGAATGTTTATTAATGGAAAACTAAAGAAGAAAATAAGTTACCTTATAGTCCTTCCCACCTTGTTTTTTTTTTGCAGACAATATTTACGCAGTCTGCATACAGATAGCTACAATGTGTATGTTGACAATCTATCTCTATTGGGTACTGATCTACTTGCAACTATGCAAAGTTTATTGTTATACGCTTGTTGTATATTCACTGGGGCGGGTGCGTGGATGTGGGTGCGGTGGGGCATAATCCGAGAAAAGAATTTCTGTTAGGCAGGGATTGGCTATTCCATATGATCTCCGTACTCATCATCCATGCCCAGAATACACCCCTAGTTTAAAACAACAACAACAGTAAAAAAAACAAATAAAACAAAAAATAGAAAAGCGTTTCTTCAGACCCTGCCACGATGCGACCAGAACAAATTTACAAAATACCACCCTAGATCCCCTGGAAAGCAATTTCTTCTCTCCTGTTCATAAAATAATCTGCAAATACCCGCACCTTCCCATAACGGATTGAAAAAATAAACAATAATAATAATGAAAGCCAAGATTAAATATATAAATACATCACCTGATAATATGTGGCTTACCACCTTCTAATGAAAAATATATAGGGAAAGAAAACAGGAAAAAGTTTGGAGCCACTCGGTCCAATATATCCTGTTTTTTATTCGTTATCTCACCCAAACCCAACACTTCCCTCTTGGAATTTGTATACCACTCACATCCTCCCCCTGCCCCCACAAAAGAAAAGTCCTTACCTCATTCTCACAAAACCAGGAAAATACCACCCTCTTTGGGAAAAATGCATTTTGTTCAAAACTCCACCCCCGGAAGCCCCCACCCATACACCTCCGTTCCTTAGGAGGACACCGGGTACAGAACTTGGTATAGTAAGCATCCACATGGGGCCTATCATTGGGAATCAGACGTAAGTGATTGTGTATTTTGCGCGTACACTTTTTCAGTAATTGTAATATATGCATTTATTATATACTTTCCAGCGAAATAGTAGATTATATCCTATATTCACTCCCAACAAACAAATATCCTATATTTATTCACTCCATATCAACAAATATCCTCTATATATGTATGTCAAGCGCGTGCACTGTGTAATCAATATTGAGGAAAAGCCCAACGTTTCATATCTTTTTATAGAACGTAGATCAGACGTTTGACCATCATCGCAGTTGGAATGCGCTTTACCTTGCCGTAATTTACGGCAAAAGAAATCGGCGTTTGACTGTCGCTTGTTTGACATGCGCAGTGAAGCAGTCTAATTTAATAAAATGTTGCATACTTTCTGTATCTTTAGAAGTTAGTAGATATAAGAATTTATCTTTATCATTAAATGTCGTACATCTGGGGATAACGCCAGATATGTTCATATAAATATTTATTCTGAGATCATGATATACAGGGCAAGTACATATAACGTGCTTTTAATCTTCCACCACCTTATAATTATATAATTTACAAATTTCTTCGGATACTGGGGTATTATGTTATTTTCCATCGTTTCTTATAGTTGAAAAACGTCCTTTTTCAATTTCCAAACAATGATTTGAAATTCTAAACCTAGCAAGTTGATGAAGTAATATTTTTTTTAACATTTAGTGAAATGTTATGTTCTAAGCAGTAGAAATCTTTAAATAAGCAATAGGTTCTGAGTTTTGAATCAGGATTTGTTATGCTTAAAGAAATATAAAAAGATCGGACAGGGAAATTAGCATTCAAGGAGGACAGTCAACCACAGAAACAAACACGCAAATAGACAAACAAGAAGGCAAAGGTAATAATAAATGCAAACGACATCACAAACGCAAAAGGTTTGACAATAGGGCTACCGCCTTGGAACGGTCAGTGGCAAAGTATGCCACTGGGGGTTTAAACCGGTTCTAGGTTGCACCAAACCTCACACTTACCCTAATGTCATCCCATTAAAACAGGACAGTGTAAATAAAGAAATCCCCGCAATGATCTAATCTCTAACCAACAAGGCAGCATCAATAGGCAATATAAGTAAAACACAAATATGCTCGTGTAAATATAATACAAAAATACAATAACCTAGAAAGCCACAATGAAGGTACTCAGTCACTTGGCAGATAGAAATATTTTCTGTAATTATCTCTCAGACGAAGTTTTACATAATTTATTAGGGCAATTTATGGAAAAAGAAGATTTATTTTCCCATACATGAGAATAACCTAAATAATTCCATATACATTTAATATGATCATTGGATTATTGAAACTAGAAGGGTTGTTTTCATCGTCTTTAGTGGACAGATATACATTTATGTTCATAATTTGGAATGTCTTTATTAAAATTTCGCCAGTATTAAAGGCAATGGGTTATGGCATTTATTGCAATTAACTTTCTCCCAACCTCTGCTTTAGAAGAAGCTATATCTGAAGTATACTGCCCTACCCCTATGACATATTTACAGTATTTAGTATGATTTTTACAGGAATAAACTTTTTAAATTTATTTTCTGATGAATGTTTAACAGATATGTCTAAGTTATGAAAATGTGGCGGTTTTAAAAGCAATAACAACCTTTTCTATAAACAACATTTCCCCACCTACCTTCGTTTTACAGTGCATAATTAGATTCATCATCCGGGTTACTGAATTGGAAAAAATATGTCACTGGTTCTCAGCATTCCTTAATTTACTTATGTTTAAACCGGTACCCATGTTATAAAAGTTGGTCGGGTTCCAGATTATAATGTTATTTAATACATATAGGTTAGTAAAACCATCTCAACCCGTCACACGAAATTCCAGTATAAATACCCGTCATCTTATGAAATTAGGAGAACTGTTTAATTATCCCGACAGGAAACTTCGCCATTAATAAGGTATATAGTACATGGTTACTTTCAATCGTTCTATAGTTAATGCAACTATACAGATAGTTAGTATACGTACCAGAAGCCTCTTGCGTTGTAAAAGACTTCCGCTCATCAAGCACACGCGTCATCTGCTATAGAACACTTACTTGTAGCAAATACCTCGGTATACTGTCATAGTATAACTTGGCTCATTTGTTGGCCTCATTTTCTCGCTGAACGGTACTTGCGTATTGGCTCTTTTGTCAATTGGCTTTTTTGTCAATACATCGTTCAGTTGACAATCGCTCGTTGAACAGCGTGTTTGTTCAGCTCATTCGTACTATACATTGTGGCTCTTTTGTTAAAGGCTCATTTGTCATAGTACCTTCCCGTGTGCTTGTAGCTCACTTGCTACTAGTAGTATAGCTCGTTTGCTATTAGTACTATAACATACAAATGTCACAGGGCGGGAAAATAAATAATAAAATCATTAAAACCTTGCGTCTTTATCTATTTATTTTCCCTTTTAAGTAATATAACACAGGTGACCCTGTTAGAATATATCCTATAGCAATGACATGTTATACACTCATACCTTTACTAATATAATTATGCACGTGCACGCGATAAAGCTATGCTTCGGCGCATTTGCCGTTTAGATATTGAGGAGTAAAGTTATACACTTTACTGGATTGTTTATTTCACATAATAAATATATTATTCATATATTTACAGGTATGTAACATATGTATTATTGTTCATAGTTTTAAGAGAACATGTAATTAGTATTTTGTAATATTGATTGTTAAGAGACTACAAGATACGTAATCCAATTCAGCAATGTGTATGTGTGTGTTTGATGTTTCAAAGTTTACCTTTGAACATAAATCATCGTTGTCATTATATTATATACATTATCTTTATTGAGAATGTAATTTGTAACTTCCAATTAAATGACATTTCATTTAATATAGGGCATTTGCCGTTTAGATATTGAGGAGTAAAGTTATACACTTTACTGGATTGTTTATTTCACATAATAAATATATTATTCATATATTTACAGTCTTCTGTGATGTGTATGACACCTGGTTTTGAGAACCCATGTAAGGGGATAATGCAGACAAAATAGCATTGCAAATAGTCACCGCTATACAAACGGTCTGCGACAATGGTGGCCAGTGTTTTGAACCAGCCTGATCTACACGTTTGTGGTCAAGTGTTTTCGCTCAGTTAACACAGTGTGTACTATGTACATAACCTACAGCGCAGGGCAATACGATATTGTGTGAGTAGAGAATGGATTTCGTGTAAAGGGTGTGTCAACATGGACCAATGATCATGTTTATGTTTGACGTCATTCTTATTCCGGAACTTATGTTTGTTTACAAACATTGGGACATTCGGCTGCGAGGGTATACCCGATAGTGACTTGCTTATCATCAACGATCTTGATTCCATGGGCCCAGCACAATCGAGATGGTGGAACAAGTACTTTTATTCAGTGGATTTATAAAATCTGCAGATTACATTTATTCAGTTTAGTGTGTGTGTGTTTTTGTGTTTGTGTGATGTGTTTGTGCTTGGATTATATTCTCTAAGGAGGATTTTAGTCTGGTAAGATTATTTCTTTCTTGTAGTCTCACTTTGTAGATGGTAGCCAGACTGCAAATGCTCATTTGAATACATTGCTCGATCTCCAGCAAGTTATCTGGAGCTTACCCATAAATAATCATTGTGTTTATATTGTTTTGTGTTGATTCACTTTGGGAGTTATTAATCAATCAACCAATCATTTCTGTTTTGGAGCCGTTCTATGCTCTGTCTGTAATTGAGAACAATTATATTACTCCTAATCATCGACGCACGTTACAAAAACGTAATACATAAGGGGACCAAACTTCAGATCCATACAATCGTATAGGAATAACACAATAGTCAAAGAGTTTAAATAATATATTAGGATGTACCGTATTGGTCTCAAATGTTCTCCTTGTCATGAAAATGACGGGTTAAGAGCTTTATTACTTAAATATTTAACAAAAATGAGATATAGTATCCTATAGAAACCACAGCGTCTAAACACTTTAGGAGAATATCCCTGATGGTTTCAGTATTATGCCCAAGTATTCTTATAGTCTTGAGTATGCTTTAAAGGCACAGAGCCATAATAGAAATTATTTCTGAAAAGTAATTTACCACTTTTGTAGAATATCATAACATTAGTTTTGTCAGTGTTGACATTTAGGTGACAAATATCACAGTAGTTTTTTAATTTATTTAAACATGACTGAAGACCTTCCTTATATTGAGATAATACAATTAAGTCGTCCGCATGCATTACTATATTCGTAAAAGTGTCGTCTAATTGCAGTGGATCACAATTTTGAATACAATCTGGCATATCAGTAATAAACAAATTGAGTAGAAGCGGACTTAAAGACATCCTTGTTTAACCCCTGTGTTAGATGAAAAAGCATCTGTTAATCCATGTGGTAATTTGACTGAGTATTGCACATTAGAGTACATAGTCTTTAATAAAGTTAAATGGTTTGATTTAATACCATATTTGAATACTTTATAGAACAATGCCTCCCTTTAAGCAGTATCAAATGCTTTTCGCATAACTACAGTCATAAATTCATTTATTGGATTTAAATGCTTTATCAGTTATGGATTTAGGGTAAGAACATGATCGGATGTTCTGAATTGTTTATGGAAACCGATTTGGTTGTCTCAATAAATGTATCAAGGCGTGAATGTACTAGTTTAGTAAGTAGTTTGCTAAGGCAGAGCAATACCTCTGTAATTATTTGGATCTGAATCATTGCCACTTTTAAAAAGAAATTTGATCAAATTCTCGCGCCAGGAGAGTCTATTTTATTAAACATAAGTCATAAGCAGTTTATCATAGTAGGCGATGAGCATTTGAGCATTTCATTATTAACCGAGTCCAAACTTTTTCTTTAAAAATACGAATATCTTTTTGCAGTTTCTTCACAAGTGAAAGGTACATTTAAAATCTTTACCATTACAATACGTTAGCTTTTTACAGTATTCTGTCCATTCCTCGGGAGGGATATTATTACATCTATCATTCTGACTATTTTAATCATTTTGAAATTGATCAATAATCTTCCAGAATAAAGCTGGATTATTGTTTTCTATATTTAATAAGCTGTTTATTGGCTGTCCTTTATAAAAAACTGTTTTTTTTCTTTCTAACAAGGCATTTGTAAGATTTTTTATAGCTAAAACAAAAGCTTCTTATTGTATTATTAAATTGATCTTTAGATAACCTATTTGCGATAGATTTCAATGTTTTCCTCATACTGCAACAGTCTTTATCAAACCAAGGTTTATCTTTTTTACCCCGTTGTTTATAATTGCAGGTATTAAGTATACTCGGTCTACGAGAAGATTTAGACATAAGGTAAGAGCAATGTTTTAAATACATCAGTGTAGTCTTAAATGGATGATTGAATGTTGAAATCATTATCATGTTCATACTTTGTTGCAAAATAGTGTAACTGGCTTTCTATTAGATCAGCATTTATTATATTTTATACTGAGCTGAGGTGTCCGTTGACCAAATAACATTCATAAGCGCTTTTCTATTCAAGGTACGATAATTAGTATTTCTAGTGCACCTCAAAGCACGGTTAATTGTTATTTGGACATGGTCAGAATGAATAGATAATGGGTAAACTTAAAAAAACAACAACATACTTAACATGATAAAATATATCAAACAATAATCAACCGCAGCTGAGTCATTCCATTGAAATGATGTACATATTCCATAGAGTCACCCAGTGTTCGTCCATTAAGAATTCTAAGCTGACATACAATACATAAATCTAGTAAATGTTGGCCGGTTTCATCAGTGTTCACATTGGCTTTCATTGTTTGTCAATGTTTATGAATAATACCATACGAATACGACCTTAGTAAAACGTCCTATAATTGCATATCATCTTCGATGAAGTCCAGGTACCAATCTTTGATATGTGAATTTAGATCACCCGTAATAAGACGTGTTCTTGCCAATAAAGTGCTAGTTCATTTTCTAATTATCCAAACAAGGAAGGGGTATACCCTTTCTTTGATATATATTCGAGGCTTTTGGTGGCATATAAATAAAACATATGAAAGATAATGGGTACAATTGATAAATGTCTTTTTTACTTTGATCCAAATATGATCAGGGGTCAGATTTAAACTTCCTATAGACAAATGCCGTTTTTACTTCAAACCTCGCCTTAGCGATATCTGACGTGTTGTCACCACTCTCTATGACACTTCTAATCTTAGCCAGTGTTACATCTTCTTGATGGGCAAGTAAAGTGTTGTTTTTTCGAAATACTTCTAACGTTTTAACTGACTCCTCTATACAATTTAACAGTTCTCAAGAAATACAATGTTCGCGCTCCAAAGAGTATACCCTCAATTAGTCATTAATTTGCAATTCCACTATCAAATCAACAGTCAACGGTAGAGTGTTTAGTGTAAATTTTAAATTAGATATAGATTGTAAAACAGTTCATGTTATATATGTTCTTACATAAAATGTACCTCGTTGCGGCATCCAATATGTTGGACAAACTAGTAGATCATTAAAAGTTCGATTCCATGAACACAAATACAGTGTTGGAAATCGTAAGAAATTAAACAAATATTTATATCAAAATTTTCTCCAAACAGTCCATGCATTTAACAATGTAACTATTCAGCCTGTTGATCATCTACATTATGACACTAATGCTAGATGTAGTTTTAAATTTAAAGCATTACACATTGTAGAGTTAAACTGGATAACAAATTGTCAAACACCCTATCCACTGGGCCTCAACGACACTATTTATTTGGAAGGAAATATTTCTCGAGATCCTGATACTGATATTTTGCCTATATTTTCTATTAGGAAACGCAGATCTCGGTCGCATAGAAGTAGGCGTAATGGTAACATCAAACGAAAGTCTAAAGTTTTTATGTTCGTTTCATATTTATTTTACACAACATACTTACAAATTCCGGTAAACGTACGATGCTTTATTGTCTCACTTCTCTTTTCTATAATCAAGCATTATATAAAATTGACGTGGTAGCCGATACAGTATATGTTCGTACACATCCATTTTACAATACTGTTTCCATAGTTACGTGTAACATGTTCTCCGACCATCTTAATCGATAAGGAATCGAGAATGAAACGAAAGTTATTTTTCTTTGAAAATAAGTTATCTTAACAAGGGGATAGATTTTATTGATTTAACTAGTATTTTTAGAGATACAAATGTTATTGATTATATTCCAGAATATTTCAAAAATCATGTGGATTCAGCCGCGTACTCGCGTATAGGCAGCTACGCGCCTGGACGTCATTTAACGCGGCGCCTCCAACGGATGAAATATACGCGGGGAATTAATGGAACAGCTGTATTTTATCGTAGAATAACATACATCGGTCTCTCTTCTTTGTGTATATTGAAAGACTGCGGAGGCCGTGTTAAAATTAAATGCAAACTAATTCTACCATGACTAACTTAATAACGTGATGCAGTTATATAACTGTATGCAGTTATAAAGTTATAACTGCATTCAGTTATCTGGTATTATGCCTAAACAAAATAGTGATTTGTTTCCCGTACCGAGCTGTTGACTGCAAAGTGATGTACTGTTAATGTTAAACCCATGGCATTTAAACAAATAAGTAACTTAATAAAGTTATATAACTGT